>JAQGAS010001144.1:0-24801 GCA_034686365.1 Pachymerium ferrugineum | reverse complement strand
TACAAGTTTTTAAACTGAAGATCATCTAGTTACTCAAATTACATGTTTAACTTTATAGTTAACACTCTTACTTAACTACTTGACTTAAGTGAAAGTTAGTCTCTACACTAACTACAGTCAATGTTAATGTTTAAGTTGGATGCGAGTCCGATACTTATATATATTGGCTATATTGAAAATTTCTTTAAAAACGAGCTTTATTAAATAATAAAAAGTAACTCGCCTTTAGAATGCGTAAAGACTATTTTTCTACTTAACAATTTCTCCGCGCACAGTCTAAAAAAAAAACTTTACCATAAACAAATACTGCAGCTAGTTAACACATACTATCAGAAAATTCAGGTTTGACAATTTATCAATATTTATTTCCTAAAATCTTAAATTGCATTAAATACTTGAAAACCAATAATTCACAAAAAGGAATGATAAACTCACCCTTTTTGATTACCGAATAAAGTCAAAGGTCAGATGTTAAGACCTAGCAAAATCATTGGCCGTTCCGTGATTTCACATTGCAGAAGTAAAGCGACAAATTTTCATTACACGCATGACCACATCAAATTAATGTAAATCACTAACCAACACCAATACCGAATAAAACCTGCAACACAAAATATAACATATAAAAAAATATTACATAATAAAAATTCCGTATATAAAAAAATGTCTGATAGAGAGATAAACAGTGTATTAAATAACGAGACTAGAAACGCATCAGACTATAACGCTCCGTTCAAAAAAAAAAAAAAAAGAAAAAAAAACCAACAACAACAACTACCTATACGAACAATATATGTTTGCAGACATTTAAGAAAAGAGGAGGAGGCAAAAGAGAGAGAAAGGGTGTGTTGGGAGGTGGGGGCTATGACTCCTCCCAAAATCAGGACCCGTGTTCATGAGTGGCGTGCTGCCAGCCAATAGGAAACCAGTAGAACTAGCTGAGCCTCTCTTGGATGGCCATCTTCGTTGGGGTACAGATCACTTTGACAGCTGGCCACTGGTCAGGCAGAGGAGGGTCCGCCGCCATGTCTTGTGTATCGGTTGCGAGATGCCGAGCTCTACACATACTTGGCCTTTTCTTTCCGTCATTTAAAAGAAAGGATTTTCCGGAATACACTACTGCCGTCTACAGGTATGTGGCGGGTGACTCATTCGTCAGTCGTTCGGCGTTTAGGGTTATTGGATCGTGGTGCGAGCTCTCCATTTTTCTAGATAATGCCTTCATTTTCACCTCATCATCTGGTGCCATCTTGTGAGAAACTCACTTTGTACGAGGAAGGAGGTGCTAACACGAGGTATTTTTTTTTTTTTTTTAAATATTTCCAATATCCGTTTTGATATTTTTTTTTTAAATTTTTTTAAGTGTTATCAGTTTGGAGTTTGTATGCATTACCTTATTTTGAATCTCGCCACTTCCTCTAGATGTCGTTTTATCAGATTTTTTCCTTATTCGGGATTTAAGATTTTGAGTTTACGGGTTGGGTAGGGTTAATTTACGAGTTGGTGAGGTTTGTGGGGACTTTGATAGTATTGATGGGTTGTTGGAGTGTTTTGTTTGGTTAAACGGGTCGTAAGGATTTTGAAGGAAACAGTTGCAACGATTTGAATATTTTTCTCAAATCGCGTGTTAGGCTTAAGTCTTCGTATGTAAGTTGTGGTGGGTTGAATTAGCCGTTTGGGTAAATCTGGGAAATAAAGGATGGGTAAGTGGGTAGTGGATGGTTACATGTTGTGTCAGGTATGGTGTTTTGTAAGTTTCTGGGAAAAGAATTAAAGGAGAATTTTTTGAATGGTTGTAAGTAAGGCTTGAGAAAATGTTTTCTGGGAAATTTGTTTGGGTGTGAGATTTTTTTTTTATTTTGCATAATTTTCTGAATCTTATATTTTATTAATAAGTTTGCAAGTTATTGTTTCCTGTTGAGTAAGTTTAGTGGTGAATTTTCATATTTTTTTAAATTTTACGCGTTAAATTTATAGATAATGTGGAATGGTATGTTTAGTTTTTGCAGTAAAGACGTTAGAGAAGAAATGTGAGGTGTTACCAATCAGAATTTAAAGAAGGGGTGGTTGGAGTTTAGAGTGAAAGAGTTTGTAACGGTTGTTACATTCCATTGGTTACTGGATGGAAGAAGTAGTCAGTTATGACCTTTAGGGAGGTGAGGAATTTATCTTCATTAGAGTGGGTATGTTTGATTGGAGAAGAGGAGATTTTTTTTTGGTGGGTTTTAGATTTGAATTTTTTGAGGTGTAACTGAAGAATTAAAGTTGTGGAGGAAGATAATGTAAGTAAATTTTGAAATACTTTTAAAATTAATTGGGAGTAGAAAATTGTTGCAAAACCATTTTTTAAAATAGCAAATTTTTGCATGTTTGAATGCTTTTTTTTGGTTGCATAAATAACTGGAAATTAATAGTCCTCCAATGCACTTAGTTAAAAACATTTCTAAAAATAACAATCATTAATTTGATTATATACAAAAATATATTTCACTAAAATTATTTTTATATAAAGAAAAATCAATCACATATTACTCAGGGTCATTGATACAATAAAACCTTAACCTTTAAAAAAAACTCTTAAAAACATTCTTTTTGTATTGTAATTCTCATTCTTCTAATCTAATAAGAAATGCAAAATAATGTAAAAGGAAAAAATTGTGCAAACATCTAAAAATGCACCGGTCACATGAAAAATTCCACATCTCTTCTTATAACATTATTGAAAAACCGCACAACTGAGGTACAGTTCTTCGTCTTATAAACGTCGTAGAAAGAACCAACTTGTAGTGATTCAAACTTCCTTTAGTAGCTCCACACTAGATAATACCCGGGAAATTGCTCAACAACACCAGTTAAGATTTCTTTATATATTTAGAAACTCTTATCAAAACGCCAATTTATAAGTTTCCTTACCATTTTTACAAAACAATTCACAGGTGAAAACACAAGTTGTGTACATAAATTATATCAAAAATGAACCTCTCGTCCTTGTCTCCCGACCTTGTGATACACAAACATTTTATTACTTTCTCTTTCAAGACCTTCGAACCTGCATTGAAACTATTTTTCCTTATGTCTATACACGCCAAAAAAAATACAACCACACTCAAATTTTTTATTTCATCATTTTTATAGGTATAACAACACAAGGATTTAAAGATATTGGAAGAACAAATCTCCCAATAAGACATACTGGTGGTGTTAAACATTATTTTCCTTCTTCTTCTCTACGTAAGTACTTACCATTAGGAAAATTATTTGTTTGGATGACTAATAATATCAGGTCATTCTGCTACAGTTGAGTGACCCGTCAATGCAAACCCGTAGATCCGAACTTGTGTTGAAAAATATTAAAAAATCACAAGCTCGATTCTCTGGGTCTTATATTGTCGTGGTGTGAATCGTCCATAAAAACCTGAAACACTCAAATAAAAAAAAGGGAAATTAAAAACTTGGAAAACATGAATGTTTATTTACATTAAAATTGTAAATGAGACACTGACCCGCCAATATCAACATCCTGCATTTTCTACTTGTATTAATTCAAGGCAACATTTTTTTTTTTTAAAAAAAAAGAGTTTTTCTACGTGTGGTGTGGTACCCAGTGTGAGGTAGTAGGTTGTATAGTTAAGGACTACATCACACAAGGAGAAAACTGTACAACTTGCTAACTTTCCCTGGGTTACACCTTAACAACTGTTAAAGAAGAGGAGTTACTTTTTTTTTTTAAGTGAATAGAGAAGAATTGTTTAGGAATTTAATAGGCCAGGGTCAAACTGTCTGGTTTGAGTCTGAATCGAGGTATTACAAGGTTCCTGGTAAATTGATAATGCTCCAAGGCTGACCTTGTTTTTATTGACTGATGGGCTCTTTGGTATGGATATAATTCAGTGACAATTTCTTTCACGTCTGGACATAAGTAGAATTAGTGAAGAAAAAGAACTTTCATGAACATCTTACCATCAAGAAGTGAGGAATTATTTGTTGTATTTCAAGTCTGATGGTCAGTTTTTACACTTGTAAAATTATGATTTTATCGTGTAGTTTATAAATATCCATTATGTATTTTGAAGAAACGATGCTTAATGTCACTAGTAGCTACTTAGACCATGCGGGACGGTACATATTAATATCAAGTCAAATCATCGCAGTCATAAGCAAGTATCACTACTTAAAACTAAGATAGAAAACAAAATGAGAGTACTAAGCATTCAGCGAGCTTATTTTAGGTTTTGTTTTACAGTAACTGTAAAAAGCCTACGCTAGGATGTTCCTTATTACAAATGCATGCAAACCTAAACTGTGCATGAAGGATTTAACTTGTGAATTGGAAAAAAACATTTAGAGAAAGTAGTTTTATTTCAGCATTTGCTTCAGTGGAAGCCAAAAATTTTGGATACGAAGGGAAGAGTTTTTACTACTTGAAGATGACTTACAGAATAAGCTCCAAGAACTCTTTCTTAGTTCCAGTATTCTTGAAAATCAGTAATATCTTACATCCATTACATGATTCTACCATTTCAATAACATTCCAACATCTTCTGCAGTACTTTTACAACCCTATCATTCAAATACATTGCATCTTTTGACTCATTAGCAACTTTTTCTAACAAAATTTCCTCCTATAAACTCAAATATTTTTCACTATAAAATATTGTAAGAAATAATTAAGTATTCCAACCCCACACACAGCAAGATTATACTTCCTTCTCTTCCTTGCTGGAAATTCTTGTTATAATGACCCCTACCTTCATAGAAAAAACTCTCCTTAAGTACTCTAATAGATGCATATGCAAGCCCTGCATTCATAAGCTTGAAAGTTCCACATACAAAAAATATGAAGACAAAATTTCTACCATAGGAAGAAGAAAAAAAAATCTCATTACACAAACCAATTATACAAACTAAATATTCTCGGACTCACAAAATCAATATAACCAACTACTTCAAAATTTTCAAGACTTAATAGTACAAAGATAATATTTTTAGTGATGTTTTTCAACTGGAGAAGGGAATGTTGATTCTCAGTTGAAACTGTACCCATGAATAGACTCACTGTAGTTCTTGAGTGAAAGCACACTTTTTTTCATTTTTTTTAAAACTTTTTTCTAACCCTTGTATATACTCTCCATTGTGTAGGAAAGGGGTACAAGTGAGAGTTGGCAGAGAGTGAGAGGAAAAAGAAAGTTCCCAAAGGGTTAGAGACTGATGAACCCCTCTCTACCAATAGTGGTTACGTCCCTGGCCGGCTGCAAAGTGAAGTGTGTAAGACAAATGCTTTTGCTTTCTACACTCTACTGGCCCCTTGTATGATTCAGTCCCTTCTTGTGGTAAGGGAAGGGGTCATTTACATATTCAAATTTGTCAACTAAATTTTAAATGAGAAATAACTTATAAATTATAAACGCAATATAAAGAACTTGAGCACTTCCTATCCAAAAGTTTAAATTTTTAACTGTCATAACACATTACTACTTATTTTCTCCCTCTCCCACTAGAGGACACTTGAAAATTTTAAAAATGTTTTAAAATATCTGTTGATTTTTTTTTATTAACATTGACTATCGTTTTTGTCTACAGCTGCAAAAGATCATGTTGAAGAGAGAAATATCGTAAGTTGTGGTGCTGCTGCTGACAGAAGTCTCAGGTCAATGACCCAGACACTAGCAAGTGTATGGCCGTCTCCTGGCCTCCTTTCTCCAGCCTTACAGCGCATTGCCAGCCTAGTCACTTGAGCATCCACCACGAGTAAAATTTTCTCTCACTACCAAATATTTGTAAGTATTATGTTTAGTTATTTTCTTTTTGAAATTTTGTTTTCTCTTACTCCCCCGTTGTCAATTTAATTTTTTCTGGTTGTTTTCTTTTTGTTTTTTTTTTTCTTTTGGTTCTGCTAAGATTAAGCAGCCAGGGAAGAACTTTTGTTCGTTACTAAAGGGAAAGCACAACTGAGGGGAGTTGAGTGGTGGATGTAAATAAATGATTCAATTTGAAGATTTAAATTATATTTCTCTTAAATTTAAAAAATTTTAGAAATCAAAATTAAGAATGGAAATATGTGAAAGAAAATAACTCTTAACACAACGAACTCTCGCTTTTCTCCTCTCTGGATAAAAAAAATTGAAAGGAAAAAAAAAATACCGCGAGACGTTAGTGCTGGCGCTTGCTCGACTCTATACTTCACCCCCCCTTTTGGCGCGAAGTGGCAGCGGACTGCCGAGTCAAGATGGCGGCCTGCCCCTCAGGATCGCGGGGGCTCCCTCCCTCACACTCCCTCACGTCTGAGTTGAGTCTGAGTGAAATCCGTAACACACTAAATCTTCTACACACCCGTAATCATCATTTGGAATGGTAATAGATGAACCCAGAGACTTCTCGTTGTGCTTTCCATCCACCACCGATTGACCTTTGCCTAGGTTGCAGTATTTGCGTGGTTTCCCTTCGCTGTGTTATCTCACTGCATTTTTTTTTCTTCTTCTCTCTCTCTTTATCATTCCCATTTTTTTTTTCTCCGTTCTCACTAAACCCCCGTGTACACATCCTTTTTGTTTGGTATTTTGTAGTCATTTTGTTGATCCACCTTTTAATCGTTTCACAGATGTGGCTCTGTACCATGGATGCAAACCTAAGGCTTGCAACCTGCTTCCCCATTCCCTGAGACCCTAACTTGTGATTTCCTATGATTCACAGGTTAGAATCTCAGGCATGGGTGACAGGTGTTTGGACATCATTTTTTATCCTATACCCGAAATGGATTAATTTTAATTATTTTTTTTTTCTTTTTTAAAATTTTTTTTTTATATTGTGGATGTGGAGAGAGAATTTTAACATAAACGGATACCTGGTTGAGTGATTCAAAAGTGATGTGTGCCTTTTCTGACCAGCCATCTGTGTTGTGCTCTGTGGATTCATTTAGCCCTGGAATGTGTAGTCCATGGACTAATTACGTCAGTGGAAAAAGGATATTCGCCCACCTGGAGTACTTCGTCTAGAAGATTGAGTGTGTTGTGTGTGATATTTGAAGAGGGATGAGTGATTTCTTTCTTTTTGTAGTAAGTACTGTCAATATGCGATGCAACGAACTCTTTTATTGACTGTTCTAATTTGTGAATGTTTAATGTTGAAATATTTTCATGGACAGTTATCAAGAAGTCACGTGTTTATATTACAAATTTCAATTTAGATACTGAAGTGAGTTTATTTTGGAAGAGAATTGCTAATAACTAATTTATTCTGTTTGCATAGTAAACCAAAAAATTGTTTTCTGTGCAACGAAATGGACAGTAACAACTAAATTTGGCAGCCTAAGATAACTGA
Source organism: Pachymerium ferrugineum (assembly GCA_034686365.1). Lineage (NCBI taxonomy): Eukaryota > Metazoa > Arthropoda > Chilopoda > Geophilomorpha > Geophilidae > Pachymerium > Pachymerium ferrugineum. The sequence goes on along the minus strand of JAQGAS010001144.1, from coordinate 17,484 downwards.
CTCTTTATTACATTCATTATCATCAACAAAACCAACTGATGTTTTCTTTAATTAGCATTAAGTAAACGGAAAATTTTTATTAATAGACGTGAAATTTTTGTTGTATTTGAAGTTGAGTATGATATACACCGTGTTTATATTGAACATGTAAAAGCTTTGGCGGATTTATATACGTTCTGTTGTTTCAATTTTTGTAATTAACAAACCAATAAATTTGAAAACATCAAAAATTGGTTTGCAAATAGAGTACCAGCTATAACATAAATCCGCCACTGTAGAAATGTTTGTTTTTTTATTTGAATGTAAAATTAATAGGTGAATTATTACAGATAATTTCTTGAAAGAAAAATTTGTGTTTTTATTTCTTGTACATTCTCGCCTATTCATTTTTTTTTTTTTGGTTCAGTCCTCCTCAGCTATCATGTATCATGCCCGCACGTGTCAGTTTTTGAGGTCGTAGCTCCCTTGACCTCTAAAAGTCTAAGAACCGACCTCTTCAAGACGAGTTTAGGTTTGCAAAGATTTCATTTCATGTGAGGAGGTTATAAGGATAAAAAAATATCTAAAATGTTCATCAGCATGAATTTGTTCCATAAGTAGGATTATTGTCCACGTGCTCTTTTTCTATTTTCAGCTTGACATGACCCTACTGATAACCTCGTTAAAAAAGTGATTTGTAAAAAGTGAACAAGAAATTACTTAAATTCGAATAAATAACTTTATTTTTTTTTTAAATTGGATGTAGGATTATTATTGTATAAATTGAAAATTGTTTTTATTTTTAGAGTTAATTTGAATCAAAGTATATACGACGGTTAATTTTTGTAATGACCTTGAAAAGAAATGCCTAAGGATAGTATTAGTTGAGGGACTTGACTTTTTTTGAAATATTCATGATTATAAATTATACATGAGCTATTTAGAAGCTTGAAAATTTTTTTTAATTGATTTTTTTTAACGGTATAAAAAAGATAGTGAATTTATCTTTGCAGGGTTTTCCAAAATGATTGTGGACGTCTTTAGGCTTTCTTGACCACTTAGTTTGATCGGCATGAGGTCCACCCCTAAGATTTGGATTTCACACTTTCTTGTAAAGCCCAGTAGGACCCCCTGTGGATATTGAGTGAGGGGGGTAAAAGGACTTTATTTGTGTGTTAGGGGGAAGTGACCAAAACACTTCTTGACCACTGCCCACCTTTTTTGTGAGAGTTGACTGTTTGTTTTCTTGGGGACAAGTGTGTAATTGTGTGGTCGGTTTCTTTATCCAACCCCCTGGTGTTGGTTTTTGTAATTTTTGTTTCTTAAATTTGGTTTTATTGCTTGTTATTTGATTACCGAGTATTGTGTAGGAATATTTTTAGATTGATTGATTTGTATAGTTGTTAATAACGAATTATTATTATTTTTTAAAGTAAATTGACTGTATTTTTCTTTAAAAAATGCGATTAAAAATGTGTTTAGGATTTGAAATGACGTGTCACTATTTTATTGAATTGTCACAAAGTTCTTTGTAAACTTATTCATATGCTGACAGCGTGATTTAAAACTTGCATTTTTAATTTGAAAAGTAAATGGAAATTAGGCCTACCGTGCTAGTTATAATGCAGCAGAAACGTTTTATTTTGGGAAAAAAATTATTCGGATGATTTATTTTCATGTCTGCGCTTTTATTCCACGCCAAAAATAGAAATTTTGTATTTTAAATTGTATTATTAATTCGTCTTTCATTTAAAAAAAAAATTCTTGAGTTTAACTCCGCAAATACGAAAAATTTATAATTTTACTGGCGCGTCGTAACGCACGTTACATACATCAACCTTAAAAATAACAAAAAAGATATCTATAAAATAGCCTATATGGTTTGTAATTTAAACCATGAATTTTCCGGGTTTCCACCGAAACATGATTTCATCGACGAGAAGAATCCAGCACCGCATAAAACCCGCTTCGTTTTAACCCTAAAAAAAAAACCGAGCAGAAATCCCAGTTCAAAAGATATATATTCGTATCCTTCTCCTGACGATCTGAATCACATCGAAAAGGTAAGAAATAAATTTTTAATTCCTTTATTCACTTACAACACAAACAAAAAAAAACTGCTAAAACCAATACATAAATTCAAAATCGAAGATACGTAATGCAATTTCAAAAACAAGGCGAGTAAAATGTGAACAGTTCGAGTAGCGAATAACATGGTTGGAAAGCTTCTTCAAACTTTTATCGATCCGTTTCCTCCTCAGACATGGCTTGAATGGAGTTTACGATCGGGGAATTATCCGTCTCTCACCTAATTAACGTTTCCAACTATTCTTTCACCTACTCTTCTACTTTAAAATAAAAAAATTAGTGACATTTTATTTTCAAAAATAAGAAAAAACTCCTTGTAAATATTTAAAAAATTTTTGTAAACAGGGAAAAATAATGTAGGAAAGTGTTGGAAATTATGAGTTGTCAAGTGGTTTTTATAGTGTATATGTCCGTTAGGCGTTTTTCGCCCCCGCTGCTTTGGTGTGTCTCGTCTCGTGTCTAGACAGGCAGAGCTGCCAGAGCCAGTTGCTTTTCTCTCTGCCCGTTACATCGGGCGACTGCTGCAGGGGGTGGTGGGCTGAGGTTGGGGGGCGTTGGAGAGTAATGTGTGGGTGGCGGGAGAGGAAACCGCCACAAATGTCGGCCACACCAAGCTTTTTTTCCAGGGCACACAACTGTCACTGGTTTTGTCATGGAAATTCCTTCACTGAAAATGGTGAGTTGGGGAATATATTTTAAATAACAATAAAATAGTTTACTATTTTTAGAAGTTTTAAATTATTAAAATTAAAATAGTTTGTATTCACTACAGGAAAATTGAATAAAATGAAAACTGAGAGGAATTTTATCAGGAAATGAAGTGTTTCATATATGTGTAACTATAGCATTGTATGGTGAAAAGAAAAATCACTTCTGTCTTGACCTTTTCGATTGTGTTTCATATAAAAATAATAGATGGGTCATTACTAAAGTTTCTAGAACTGAATTTGTCATTCATGAAAACAACAAGACCTATACCACAATTTCTTCGGTACTTTTAATTTCTTCATTATTAATCAAGCAGAAATTCAAGCATGAATTTGCTGTAGCAGTATCCAGTACTTCAAAATGCGTATAAAACATTCTTAGTATTAAATACTGCAAAGATAAAATTAAGATGTAGTGAAGCCTCCAAACTCATTTTGGAAAAGAAAAAAGAAATTTGAGTATCCAAAATGTAAAATATTTTATACCATATGCAACAAGTCTCAGAGAATTAAGATTATGTACAAACCCCAGGAATTGTGTGACGTAATTTTTGAATAAAATATTTCTAGTATTGGATTTTCGAGCAATTAAATGGGTAAAATATAAAAGTAAATTGAGCATAACCAAAGTTTGTTAAAAGTTTATTGGTATGTGCTTGACCAAGCAAAAGTAATGAATTTAATGAATGTGTGACCAGTGGAGAATATGTCTGGACTGGTCAGACATATTTATGGTAGGTTCTCTCTTTTGAAACGAGGGTCCATTTCTTTCTTTTGTCCACTACTAACTCCATGGGAATGCATTGTATATCAATCTAATGAATTTAACCCTCTCGTACCCTAAAAAAAACTCATGTGACCAGTTATACACACATTGTCCACTACTGTCCACTATTGGTCAGTAAAGGGTCGCACGGCCACGATGACCTCTGCAGACCGGTCTGACGTCATCCTTATGAACGCTCCACTGAGGACTTGTTTCTTTTTTCTCTTCAAATCATCTTGGGTGTCCAAAGGAGTGTACAAGAGGGATCCAAGTACCTGGAGAGGTCAGGGAAGGGTCACTTTTGCTTGGATGGACAGTCCAGACGCTTTTATTCATCACCTACAAATTAGCTGCATTTTCTTCAAGAAATTTACTGGTTAAATCTTAGTATTTCTTGCAATATCTTGTTGAAATTGGTGAAATTTTGAAATATTTATCAATTAAAGTCTTAGCTTGATGTGACACCTGGACTTTACAAGTCCTCCTACGGGTCCAGTCAGTCCGGTTCAATACCCCTCTACCCCTCATCTCACGTCCTTCGTGTTGGTGCCACTTCGGAAGCTGTTATTGATGAGTATATTATGCAGTTCAGGCGACACGTCTGCCTTTCCCATGGGATCCCACAGCAGTCATTGAAGAAGAACAGCCTCCACTATTTTCAACTCTCTACATTTATCGAATCTGACAGAATCTGAATTCTTATTGAATCGTTTGATATGTAATGGGTGAAGGAAATAAACTTATCATATCAATATACTGCTATTAATAGCAAGACTGATGACATCAAGACAGGTATCAATGAAAAATTGATGGAGGGAAAAAATGACATCAGTAACTGCTAAGAAGTAATCCAATTACATGTTTTAAAAAAAAAAACATTTTTTTATTTTTTTTTTTATTTAATTTCTTTTAATGCATGCGACTTAAGGAAACTTAAAGAATCTCAAGTCCTGGAATTTTGGAATGACACACAAATTTATAACAATTTCCGCCGATCACGTGACTTTAACCTGTACTTTACACAATTTATAAAAAAAAAATTTTTTTCTGTTATTCAAACTATGTTTTTACATATTCAAAACTCACCACCAGAAGTCTCTCTCTCTCTAAGAAACTAAGGAAAGAAGTAATTATTTAGTGTTTATGTGGTAAATTATGTATCGGTATTGAAGTTTTCTGGTATTATATGCTTAAGTTCAAGAGCTACGCACTTTTGAAATCAAAAACAAACATTAAGGGGTGGGCCAACTAATGAGGGAAATTTCTTCCAAGATGAGGGTTATAAAAATTTTATAGCTGAAGACGATTAAGCAAATGGTTTTATATCAGACTTTATATTAATTTTTTTTTCTTTTTTACTAGAAAGATTTTTTGTTAGTTCAGAGTTGTGGAAAGGGAAAAAAAAGTTTTCATTTTGAGGAAGTGTTTAGAGGAAAAGGATGACGGGTGTAGGTGATGCTTACACGTGTCTTCCTCATCATGTGTACGGAAGAAAAGGGTTAACGGTTGTTTTAGGCGGGTGTCCAGGTGCAAGTAATTTTTCTTGCATCCACCAAGAGCGAATATTAAACGGCTCAGAGTTTGCGTTTCATTGTTCCGAGAAAGGAGCAGCCATTAAGTTTTAGTGTTCGAGGAAAACGGGTCAGCTTGAGAATCCCTCAGCAACCACTTTTTGCAAAATTCTTTGTTTTTCCGATTTTTATGCAAAGAAAAGCATTTCGGATGTTGTTTGCTTTTGTTGGAACCAAAAAAATTGAAATTGATGAATTATGATAACAAAAAGTCATTAAAATCCTTATATCGAAATTTTTTGTGAAGTAATGGTATCTTCGAAAAATCAGTTTTATTATTGTTCTCAAATTTAATGTGACTTTAAATACTTGTAGAAAGGGAAAATTTACAAAGTAATTTTAGTGGCAGGAAAATGTGCAGCTTTATATTCAACAATTTGATGCTTAGAGGGATTCATTTGTGAAGTTGTATGTCTTTTATTTGATTTCACTAGAGATTTTTGCATTTATAAATTAACTGCCTTACAGCAAGAATTTGCTTAATTACTCTTTAGATATATTTAAACATAATACAATACTGTTTAAAAATGACATTGTCTATTAACAACCACAATGAGTTTACTTATCTCAAAATTTTCTGTTTTGACATTGCAAGAAGAAATGATACAAAATAATTTTTGTTCTTTCTTACAGATAGTACTCAACTGAGACAGGAACCATCTGCTATTCTATTGCCATAAATGAAGTTCTGAAGCAAAAACTGTAAGTACAGAAATAATTTTAATGGCTATCAGTTTCACAATCTCTCCAATCTTGTAACAAACTTTTAGTGATATTTGAACAAGTGAGTTCTCAAAAATTGGAATCTCAGCCAATTGACATAGAAAAATTAGGTTATCAAAACACTGATCACCAATGTCTGCAAAATGATGAAATGATCAAAAAACTTTTTTGTAAGTATTTTGTATTTCCTTAAAATGACATTATAATCAGAAAAGTGTTGAGCAGTCAACTTCTGCACATCACACAGATCATCAATTACAAAATGATTAAAAAATGATCAAATTTTGACAAGACAAGAATTAGCAACAACACAATAACAGATTTTAACACAATCTAATCAAGACCTTAACACTTACAAAAAAAAAAAACAGATTAATAAAATTCTATATAGTAAACCTGTAAACCAACATTGGCAAACAGTTCTCAAACCACACACTCAATCTCGACACCCTCTTTAATTAAAAACAATTCCCAACATCCCCAAAATTGCTACACTCTAAAAACAGTTGGCAGCGAGACAGAGGCCATAAATCTATAAAGTAAGGGATAATATTTTTATGTGTTTGAAGGTCAGTGCACCCTTGCTGGGCTTCTCATATCCCCATCCCCTTAAAGACCCACTGCTATTTTCCAATTTAACTTTGACACACCGTATAAAGTTTCTTCACCACCGGCAGGTGTAAAACCAAAGAAACATGGCCAACAAAAACTTGTACTTAAAAAAAAAAGGAAGGGTGAAGAAGTGACATTCCGTTATGTATAGAGGGGAATAAATTGTGATTACTACCCAAGGGTGTTAATTCACTTTTTTCAATGTCTTAAGGCCACAGCAGATGGTAATGCTGAATTAGGCCTAGAAAATTTGCATAATTATTGTTGATTTTTTGTATATTGTAAGGATGTCAATTACAGAGAGCACTTTTTGGATGAGTGAAATCAATAATGAACATTACGTAAGATTTTTTTTTTTTTTTTGTAGCAAATTAAAAAAATTGGTATGACTCAACCCTTTGTAGCCAGGCGTTCATGAGAGATGGGTCATCCTATGGGAGAAGTTGAACTCTATTTCACCTGGCGTTAAAATATTTTTCATTAAGTTAATAAGATGATTAGGAGGTTGGGAGTAAATAGGTAATCAGTTTGATTCCCCCTCTTATCATAGGGACCATATCACACAACAGGTGATCTTCCCCCCTGTTAAAGTAAACGCTCGTTAATCATGTCTATGGGAGGAATAAATTTTAAAAATAGGCGTTATTAGCAGTTTCCGGTATACACAAAAATGTTGCCATTTTTTTTTTTTTTTGGGGCACTCAAATGTGATCAATCAAATTAGTAAAATGTGCAACTGTGGGTAACAGGTTCACGTTATTGTGGTCGTTAGTTGGACAAGGAATGAAAATTTTTGATGTCTTTTGTTTGGGGTACCGGTAAGTAAAGATAATGGTTTACGGCTGAATGGTACCTACTACAGGGTGGTCATAGTGTTTCAATTTTCTCTCAAATTTCCAGGTCGAAAATCTCAAATTTCTTTGATTGTGTAAAAATTTTATACACATGGCCAATTAATTTTTTCCTTTCAAATTTCCGTGATGATATTTCTGATTTTTTTAATTTATCTGATATGTGTTAATTTCCCTGACCAATTTTGATTTATTTTTTCTTCTGGTTTCTGGGTTGTATGGCCAAGTAGTATATAGACATAACTCCATTCAAAAAATTCTGATTATTTTTGGTCATGATTTAATTATTTTTATAAGTACTGATCACCAAATCCATTAAAAGATTAAATGACTACAAATATAAGTTACTAAACTTTATGACTATATTATATGAATGTATATTTGCAGTTTACAATAGCATACGCTTTTTTGCTATCCGACTACTATAATGCAAAAACGGTAAGAAACAGCACATTATTTATAAAAATTAAGACTAACTAGTACAAATATATTAGAAATTGTCAATATTTGATTGATATGGTAGTTTTAACGTTTACTAATCCTCACATTGTATTTGACGACTGCAAACAAAATTAAGGAAAAGTGCCATAAAGTTACTATAAAAAAGTCACCAACGATTACAACTTCATTCCACTATCAATGCATAAATAATTGATATTGGGATGGTCCCTGAAAATCGCTTATCCACTCCTGGCCCAGGAGGAGTGTTGGCCCTGTCGAGACAGACTCTGCATGAAAAACAGCCGGTCACACACACGGATGACGTCATGAAAAGGGCGATGCGGGCGAGTATTGAAATAATGCTGACGTCACGTCTCGTTAGCGCGTTGCAGTGAAGTATATGGGGGTTTTATGAGTGAGTTGACATGAAAAACTTTTTTTGAAAAAAGTATTTTTATTTTTAAAAAAAAAAAAAGATTTTTTGTTTTTTTAAAGAAAATCTTTAGGTGTTTAAAGGGTTGATGTTGTTACCTGGATTTTGCGTGCACCTGCAACCCGTCCCCACATTCGATTATCGAGTTCTTTTCATTGAGAAGGGGTTTGTCACGTCTCTCTCTTCTCTCGACTGGTATATACAAGTAGGAGAAGAAAAAAAACACTCGACTTTGGTTTTTTGCCATGGTGCGGCGCCACTGATCTACTTGTCGCGTGCTATGCACGTGTACTTTATACACCAGTTGATTGGTCGGGCCACCAAGGGGTTATCAACATCAACCCCCACCCTTTTGCTAAAGAAAAGGGGGGAAGAGAAGAAAGAATAATTTTTCTAAAGAATTATTGCCACCTTTAAATGTATGTAGATAAAAAAAAATGATTTTTTTTTTTTTTCTTCTTCTTAATCCTGTCATGAGATTCCAGAGCATTTGCTGGGGTCATATCCCCCACATTGGATCGTGGGGGATTTTGATACGGAGAAAAGGGACGGGCCCCCAGCAGTTGCACCTGGTCCCCCACCCACGCCTCTAGTTATACACTTTTTTCTCCCCCCCACGCCTACGCCCAAGGCAGTGTATACAATGGCCGTCAAAATTGCGTTTGAAAAAGTCAAAATTCAAAAGGCGTTTTTTTTTTTTTTTTATGAGGAATTATGGAGTTTGTAATGGAGATAAGATGGGGTCGTTATAGTTGAGTTTCGTTAGTTTCTCTTTTTACGTTTGAATGTTGTGGGGGATTTTAAAGGTGTTGGTTTTAAGTAAATTGCGCAGTTAGCTATTTAGGCCTAATTTGGTTTTTTTTTTTTCTTTTTTAAAGTTGTGTTAAAAGGGCGGTTTAAGTGAATAAGATGTGCACCTTTAGAAATGCAGGTATAAAAATCTTGAGGGAAAAGTTAAGAAGTTTTACAGAAAAGTGTAAGGAAATCGAGATTTGGTATGTCAAAGTTAACTACTTTCAAGGACTGTTATTTCATGAAAATTTTGTAGTGTTTAGAGTATCAAAGTCAGTTGCTTAATGGGGAGTTTGTTTGTTATTTTGAACTAGAATTGGAAAATGAAGTTCGAAAATATGAAATTTTTGCATTGGTGGAAGACATTGGTAAATGGGTAATAGAAGATTTAGTTTTACGGTTTTTTAGAAGAAATAATAAGAATTAACGCCGCAAAACAGCTATTTTGGCCATATCGTTACCAAGTGAAAATATCGCAGTCATAACAGTAGGCAATTATTACAAAAATTTAAGAAAGAAAGAAAGAAAGAAACGAACTAAAGGTAATGACTAGGAGCTATTAAATTATATTTTTTTAATTATTCTGAACTGAAGGGTTAAAATATCGCAGTTACAAAATACGGCACGCAATAATTGTTAAACCGGATATCTGTTTTCTGCACATCCCGCGAATAAGTGCCAAAGTTACGACAGTAATTAATTTGCGTAAAACAAAACAATGCAGTTATGACACTTCTGTTACCAAACTAGAATTTTAGTTTCAATCACAAAATGACTATAACTTTCCTTGTCAGGGTATAAAACATGCAGTGTCATCTTGCCGATTCCACAACTCAAAGTTGCAAAGCTTTTCACTCAAATATTGAAAACAATGCGTGTAATTTTGGATTTCAAAAATTCATTCATTTTTTATTAAAAAACTGGAATTATAAAAAAACCCATTATTTTTATTAAACCAGAAAAAAAAGTCGATATTTTTCTTTCTTATCAATTGCAATTTAAACCGCGTATCGCAATTCGCATCCACGTTGTAAGGGGGAAATAAAAAGATAACCAAAAAAAAATAAGTGACGTGTGTTGGTTTTTGAATGGTTTTTGTAAGACGAGGTCAGAGGTTTGCCAGGGGCGAAAAGGAGAGGAGGAAAGAAGATTTAAATGGAGGCACCTGCAATGTCGTATCCAAGAAAAATCTCTGTCGTTTTGTGGTTGCATAGTTATCATTAAGCTCTCATAAATTTAGTATAAGGAAATGTTTGATCATCTTTTTATCTCTCGTGTTGCAAATTCTTTTCCTTCTTTTGCTTCGTTCATTAAAATGAATTTTCTTTGCCGAACAAAAGATTCGGTAAATTTTCCTTTCATTTTTTTTTCTTTTGATTCAATGTTTGGTTTTGTTTCCGCCTCTGAGTAATTAAGATATAAGTGATGCTTGAAATTTTTTCAATTTTTATTTTCCTTTTATCCCATATTTTTGATACTCCGCTACAATTTTCTCAATTGAGGAATATCTGCAATTGCCAAAATGGCTACGTCTGTGTATAATTTCATTTTATTATTAATATATTAATTGTGTAAATGTCATGTTTGAATGTGGGAATGTAGAGCCCTAGTAGTAGGTAAATGTTAATTGCAGTTGTCATGAATTGTTGCAAAAAGAAGGTTTTACAAATTGAAAAATTGCGAATTAAAATTTCGTGTTTTTGGCAATTGCGTAATTCAAATCATAGAATGTCTGCTTTTTTTTAATGTTGTAAATAACGATTTTAGGATAAAAAATTAAAATATAAAATTTGAAAAAAAATTAAACGCTGAGTGCAGACGCCGATAATTGGGCGCTATTAAGGAATGACATGTTTTGTTTGCGGGCATTTCCCGTAAAATGTGTTTAAGGGAGAAATTAAATTTTTTTCTCATAAAATTGAGAGAATGGGAAATTTTATGTTTTTAAATTGAATGGGTTAGTATTTGGATGCTTTAAGGATAAAATATCCCAAAATTTTGTTTGGTAACTAAAATAACTAACTTCATAGCATCTTTAGTGCCAAAAACTTATCATCAATTTGGAAAATTTCAAAAAAAGTTCATTTACACCTTTTAGTAGTAAAAGTACAAATTGTAAAGCGAGAACACTCATTGAAAACCAAAAACGCCATTCTGATCATTTTTCGCTGTTTGTACCGTTAGAGTAAACTGATAAACAAAATGAGAAAATGTACTAGGGACAAGTGTTTGTTTATTTCCCTTTTGACTTTTTGACATCAAAAATAATTCTGCTACAAATCTAGGATGGAATTTTGTATATTTAGAAATGGCGAGACGGTTGCAAAAACCCATTCCTCTGACTATGGAATCTTAGGTGAGGGTGTATTTGACCGCAATTCGAAGAAAACCACTGAGTGATTTTTGTTTGATATTTCTACTTGATTTTCTCATCTTAAATTTTAAAATGAAAGAAAAGTCAGGTCTAGACATCTAATTTTTAGTATTTGTAATTTTTATTGAGTATAACAAGTTTTATTGTTTTAATTTTGTGTTATTTTGGTAACTTATACCTGCGATATATGTTCATTTGTACATTTTGTGCATTTTTTTTCAAATTAAAGTAGAATCATATTTGCTAAGATTCTTTACCAACTTTAAATTGGTTGAAATGAGATTGAAATGACTGTCTTTAATGAATGTCATAATGAAAACAAAAAGTTAGTAATGATTTATACAAAATCCGTAAAAATACCAAAGTAGGCGAAAAGAATCTAAAATGGTCAACTGAATGTAAACCCAAACTGACCAAGAAAATATTTAAATCTTGCGCTACAGGCTCCTTTTACTCCTCTCTTATACAACATTTTTATCCTTATTCAACATCTTCCAATCCAAATGATAATCTTGAATTAAACAAGAGGAAAGATTTCTTTTCGCAAAGAAATACATTAATAATTTCAACTTTATCAAACCGTGCAAAATTTGGGAGTAAGGAATTGCCAAATTCTAAATAATTTTCATAAGATTTGACCATTTTATGAGAGAAACGTGCAATTTTTACTCCACACAATTGGCTTGTAAATTTTATAATTATTTCAAAGTCGTTACAAACATTTTTGAAGTTAACTTTCGTTGCAAATAAAACTTCTTCTTTCGTTATTTTCCTACTTTTTGATAAAATGTCGACGAATTATCAAGTAACTCTTAAAGAAAACTCTTCTTTCACCCTCCAACTCTAAAATATCTTATTTCACTATCAAATATCACTCTTTATCTAATTTCTCAACATTTATAAAACTTCAAATTTAGATTCCTCTAACATTTCAATTAACCCAAAGAAAACAAATAACAAAAAAAGAAATGAAATTTATTCCCGTCTCCACTAAAAATTCACAATAAACATCAAGCGGCAGAACACTGTAATTTTACCCACAACCTCAGGCGATAAGAAAACATAATTTCAATGACTCAATCCCAAATAAACGAATTTATTACATGAAAAAAGGAGTAATCCAACAGACGGTTAAATTCAACTATAGATGCTACTCTTTAAGATAACACACATCTGTTTATAAAATGAGTCATTTAACGACTTTTAGTTTGCGAAAATTGAGTGATTAAACATCAGACTGAGACTTAAATTGAAAAACTGAATCACTAAAAATGCAAAAACTCAAATTTGGGTATTAAAGATCCCGAAAAACTCAAAAAACTCATTTTTAATCCATGAAAACATGAAAATCGAAACAAACTCAATATAATTAAAGTCATAATTGAATTAACGACAAATATAACCTTTTAAAAATCCCCAAAAATCCTCAAAACCCACATGAAACCACTAACCAAATTCTCTACTTGAATCAATTCAATTCCAAATCCCGTTCCTCTTAAAGACGAAACTCTTAAAGATAAAGGAATAACTACGTTCTGAAATAAAAAAAAGAGTTAATATATATATAAAAAAAGAGATTTAGCAATATTATGCAGTGGGTGGAGGCAGAGCAGATCGTCATGTATCTCGCTCGATCCATCGATCGGTGCACGGTCGAATGAGAAGTCGAGTTTGGATGAATGCAGCATCCAATTGGAGGCTCCATTTTGCATAAACCGGTGATGCTCATCACCCTCTGTGAGAGACAACCAATTTAAACGAGAAGTCTTTAAATAATAATGAGTGAGTTTAAAGACAACATCCTTGCTATTGTAGCGTTGCAATAAGACACTAAATTTTGCTTTTAAACTTCTCTTAAATTACGGTCTTTAAGGGATTTGAGTTTTTGTAAGGAACCGGTGTAAAAATTGGGTCATGGTTAGTGGTTTGTTTGAGGTTTTGTTGGCTGGTTGTGTGTGTGGAATAAAAGATGTAGAGTTTTCAGTGATGACTGAGAGATGGGGGTTTTACAGGATGGAGGTGTTATGCGGGGAAACGCAACTTAAGGCGGGCATTTGGAGTAGGGGTTAAAGGATGAGGCCTCTTTTAAAGTTGAGTTGACAGTTTTTAAAATTTGGGTGCGAATTATTAAAGATTTGAATGAGCTCATAGCAACTTTGGCCACACGAATAAAAAAATAATGTACGACATTGAAGAAAGTAAAGGCGCAGGAACAATCTAATATATCAAACAGTGGATTCAATTGCGTAGTAAATAGATTTTTAAAGTAAAATTATAACACACAACATAAAATGACAGAAATAATAAAGTTGGAAAAAAATTAAGACTAAATAGCAGATCTGGAACTGCGTAAAAAAATTAATTTTGTTCCATTTCTTGCGTAGTTTTGGAATATTCCTCATCGCATTGCTATAAAAATTTAAACTAAACCATCTCTTTTAACGTTTCTACACCTAAAGAACAACAACTTGAACGACAATAAAATAAGTTTTTTAGAGAGCAACAAGTCTTTAATTAAGTTTTACATTACTCAACTCAAATTCCCCATTTATTCAGTTAAAATATCCTCATCATTGCAGATATCATCAAACATTTATCGGTAACAAGGACGTTGACTTGGAAAACTAAAAATAAAAATTGATGAATGATTAATAATACACGTGTACGAAAGGAAAAAAAAAATAGAGTTGTGTATATTGCATTAATTCTTCCTCTCTTTTTTTTATGTATAAGAATTGTTTAGGAAAAAGAATTTTTCATTCTAGAAAATATTCACTTGTAACAGGAGAACGTACATTCCAAGCACTTTGTGTTTACCAAAACATAAACTTGAACCGTTTTTTATTTTCTTTTAAATATATTTTAGTTTAAAGAGAGCCGACTCATTTGAATGAAAAGTGGGAATAGACAAAGGAACAAAGTGAAAATTATTAAGTACCAAATATTATTAAATAAAAGATTTTTATTCATGAACAGAAAGAAAATTCCAATTCCATCAAGGAAATTGTTTTTTAGTAGGAAATTTTAATATCAATAAGAAAATTCTCTCAAAACCTAGAAAAACATTTCAAAGTGTTTAAAAAATGAATTAAAAATGAACATAACAAACACCAGCAAATATACAATAACCAACTTGACAAGTTTCTATTTTTTCCGGTGATAAAAAAATTACAATAGAAAATAGTGACAACTTGTATTTTATTCCTCATCTTTAAGTCGAGGTGGGTTGAACTCATACCTGTGGTCAGACAAGTGAAGGTTTTTAACCTCAAGAACGAGACGTTTCTAAACCAAACGTTTTAAAACAAACTGACGCCTTGTTAAATCGTAAAACAAAATTTAAAAAAAAAAACCGTTACCAAACATCTCTCAGAAAAACTTATAAAAAATGTATGGAAAAAAAAATTTATAAGTTTATTAACTGTAAAAAAGATTTTTGAAAAAAGTCCGTTACAAAGTTAGAGCATGTCAACTTTAAATTGGTTACTAAACAAGTCGTTAGTCGATTTGAATAAAAAGAAGTTTGCATGTAGTTAAGCCCAACCTCATTAACATACATTAAATGTGCGTCTCACGTAACCCTTTTACTCCGTGTTGTGTCTACAGCCATGGGTGCGCGTGTCTGGGGAGGCCATTGCCTCGTTTTCCTATCAATTCTCAATTTTGTGATAAGGTTTGATGACTTTTTCTCTTTAAAATTCATTTTTTTTTCATTCTCATTTTGTTAACTATTGCAAATTTATTCCTCCTATTTAGTCGATCGGTTTGTGTGTGTTAAAAAAATATATCGAGTAGTGGCAATTTTTCCAGTTGCTAATTCAGGGATTACTGGTTTATTTTTCCTCGTCTGTCGGTTCATTCAACTTGTCTCTATGGGACCAGACTGAGTGTATAAGGAAATAGAGTTCAGGTGAGATAAAAATTATCACTCCTTGTCTGAAAAATATTAATTTATTTTAAGAATTATAATTTTTTTGGGATATTTTAAAAAGATTCTCGTTTTTAAACCTAGAATTATTTTATTTGTCTTGAAATTACACTTACGAATTTAAATAGTAAGGAAATTGTGTGAGATGTTGAGGATTTTGTCTGTTTGGGAAATCTCCAGCCGTTCCAGTAGGTTAGGCTTAGTGATAGGGTTAAGAATCGATAGCCGCTACTAGTTAGTGTCGCGGAAAATGTGTGCGGTTGTAGAGCATGTTTCTCTTTCGTTTGAATCTGAGAAAATAAAATTGAATATTAAAAAAATGTTTTATAGTTTTTTTTTTAGAAATTAATAAACTCTTACCTGAAAATGTGAACGGTTTTGTAGGTGTTTTGGGGAAGAAAATGTCGTCGGGTGATGCGCGGTCATGATGGCGTCTTTGGGGTTTTGTTTTGATCGCGATACACTTGACCAAACATAGAATTTCCTTGTGTATACAGCATCGAATTAAAAGGGGCGTGAAATTTCAGGGTATTGGATATTTATAGAAAGATTTAGTAGTAGGTAGAAATAAAAGGAGTTTTTAGATGTTAAAATGCGAGTAATTTTAAAATGTTAGGATTGTGGAAAAAAAATGATTTCTTTTTATGAATTGGTTGTGATGTGTAGGCAAATCACGTTGGCATTGCCTTATCCCACGCCACAGTGTTGGCCCTTAGAGAAGCCCCTTCACCCTTTGGACACTAGAGAATAGTGGGCCGAGGGTCGCTGCCCGCATGGTGCCATCTAATGGACGGAGTTGGTACTAATTTGCATGTGAATAGACGCACTGGGTAGCCCCAGTCAGGTCCTTTTCTAAGACCCTTTGGCCAGTCCAGTCTTGTGTCCACTACTGCAGGGTCCTTGTCTAAGATGGATGATAATGATTTGTCTGCAGTCTCAACTCCCACGAATTGAGCCACAATAGGTGCAAACCTCTTTCACGACTGGATTGACGGATAAGCAGGGTGTCAAAGGGGTAACTCTCGTCAAGGATTTTTTCTTTTTTCTGATGTCATCCCAGGTGGGCTGACCAGGGGTCGAGTCGTGGGAGGATTTTCTGTTTCTCAATACGTGAATTGCAAAATGGTTTTTAGGAAATATATTTGAATTTTTTCTTTCTTTTTTATTTTTTACTTAATTTTTTGTTTATATAATGGCACCAATCTATTAATAATAAATGGGGTTCTTTTTGTAGAAGTTTAGGACGTTTTGTGGAATCGTGAATTTTTATACACTGCTGCAAAAGTTCTGCAGAATAGCTGCATTTTCTGCAGGATTTACACGGGAAATGTAGTAAATTCATAGGAATGATAAAGTTTGGTGTTTCTGGGTTAGACAGTGAAAAATTGAAATCGTTTTTTTGTGAATTTTTGTTAAATTTTTAATAATTCTGGATAAATTGTGGGTTTTAGGTTGAATTTTAGGTTGAAAATTTTAATTAAGTCTCTACAAAAATTTGGCAGTTCATTCCAAAAATTGGGTTTTTGTACTATTTTTGTGTGAGTTTTGCTAAAACGTAAATTGGCTGCAAAATTTTGAAGAACTTTTCTGATATTTTCTAAACTTTTTACTTTCTTCAGAGTATTGCTTAACTGTAAAATTTAGCAAAACTTTTCTGTGAAAAGTGAAAAATCTCTTTACTCTGGGTGCAATTTTTTTTTGCCTAAATACAAGATAAAATCTTAAGAATTTCTCTAAAGATTTTAAATTATAAAAAATTTGCATTTTGCACAAACTTAAATTGGCTGCAAAATTGTGAAGAACTTTTCTAATATTTTCTAAACTTTTTACTTTCTTCAGAGTATTGCTTAACTGTAAAATTTAGCAAAACTTTTCTGTGAAAAGTGAAAAGTGAAAAATCTCTTTACTCTGGCTGCAAATTTTTTTGCCTAAATACAAGATAAAATCTTAAGAATTTCTCTAAAGATTTTAAATTATAAGAAATTTGCATTTTGCACAATTTTCGAAATGTTGCAAATATTTCAATAATTTAAAACAAAAATTTGTAATTTTTTTCAAAATTTTTGTAACTTTTGCAAAATATTTTTCAAAGTGAAATTAGAGTTTCTGCAAATTTTTTTTCAAAATTCTGCAATACATTTTACCACACATCAAAAACTTAAATTTCACAAATGTAATGGAATGTCCGCCGAGCAGTTGGGGAGTGCTTTAATCCCATT
>JAQGAS010001143.1:0-24802 GCA_034686365.1 Pachymerium ferrugineum | reverse complement strand
TACTCTGTTACTCCTCTGTAAATTCTCGATGATTACGACTAACTTTCAAATAAGGCATTCTGAAAAGCAGTAACATGTGCTATTAATTCCATCATTTAAAGGAAGATAAAATACTCACTGTTAGTAAATGTTCGAGTAGATGTTCACTCGTGGGCGCAGCCATGTTTGAAGTCACTTGTCGGGCGTGATACGCAACTGTCATTATTCTATTTCTCACCAGTTGTTCGCGCGGCGTGGCATGTTATCTGAGCAGTTCGAGTAATAAATTTAAAGTAACTGTAAAATGCGACAATAATTTATATTGAAATTTAGTATACAAATAATTTTTGCAGCTAGCTCTTGTTAACATGTTAATTTGAGCTAAATCGAAGAATAAAACTTTCACATTCATAAAAAAATAAACCTGACTAACCCCTTTGACTCTTTGGTGAAACATTAAAATAGTGAAAATAAAACCAAAAACCCTTTAAAGTTTTTACAGTTTTTAACTTTGTCTTATTATCTCAGCAGCAATAAGATATGGCTATATATATTTTTTGTTTAGGGAAAATTAATTTTTTTGTGTAGGGGAAATTAAGTTTATTGTGTGAAGAAATTAAGTTTTTGTTTCTCTTTATAAATACTTCAAACTTTAGATATACCTTTGCAATGAACTCTCATTTGGTGTACCTGAAACTGCAAACCTGCAAAACAACGACTTCAGTTTGTCAAAATAGTTTTGAACATTTTCAGTTATCATTTACCTTTTGGCTGAAACGTTGGAATAACTGTTGTTGATCCCCTATAAAAGCATTTTATAACCTCTACAATAATCTCTTGAATTATCTTTAGATTTGGTATTTTGTTATGACCCTTTCAATGATCTTTTTTCTTCTTAATCTTTTCCGTTTTAGACCCACCTATAACCTATTATACACATTTTTACCCATTCATACTTCTAGTTCTTGTATTATCCATTCGCATCCTTGCGCATCTCACATTCTCAGGCAACCCATTATGACTACTCACATCCGCCGTGATAGTTCACACTTCATACTGAAACGCTTTAAGATTGGGAATGTGTTTAATATGGCAAAGTACGTACAAAATATCAAATTAATCCACAATCTTTTAAATTATTCTTGATTATGACATCAGTTACTGCATCAAAAACAAATTGAATGTTATTTGTATCAGTCGCACACGTAAAATGTGTATAAATTTCCTTCTGGTCTTTTCTTTTATTTAGGTTCTCAAATTTCATCTGTATATATGCAGCCGCTTCTTCATACGTATTTGTACCTACAAGAAAAGTTAGTTAGATAAATGCATATCTAAAATCGTGTATAAATCTACATTACCTGCGTATTCGGGGAAGCATATGTTTAATGGAGACTTTGTGATTTTTTCTTCAAATAAATCTTTCTTATTCAAAAATAGTATAATTGAAGTCTCAATAAACCATTTGTTGTTACAAATGGAATCGAATAACTTCATGCTCTCAATCATCCGGTTCTGTAAAAAAAATTAATACATCAGTACGAAAAACTGAAGTAAATTCTTGAAATAATTTATAAGTGACAGTTTAGCTGGTAACTGAAAACTCAATTCTTATTGCGGGCTTCGCCAACCTAATGGGGAATTCTTACACTTTAATTCTAGAACTTATCTAAAATTTACGAACATAAAATTACAAAATATGCCGAAACCACCATTGGATAAGTTCTAAAATTCAAATAAAAATTTAAAAATAATAGAGAATAATATTAACCATTTCTTCATCTTCTGCTAAAACAAGGTCATAACCAGACAGAGCCACGCAGAAAATAATCGTTGTTACGCCTTCAAAACAGTGAATCCATTTCTTCCTTTCTGATCTTTGGCCACCAACGTCAAACATTCTAAATATCAAATTAATTATTTTGACTTTTCTAAATTTATATAATTATTTTCTCATACTTAAAATGCAGATTTTTGAACGTAAAATGCGTTTCCACAATCCCGGTAGTTTTAACCCGAGTTCTTAACACGTCTTGTTGAGTTGGGATGTAACCTGGTGCTGAAATTCTATCCAACGCATTTAAGTAGCTACAAAGAAAATTGTAAGAGTTAGTTCCTCAATTTAATCTTAATATATTTTTAAAATATTTAACTTACTAAGATGCAGAATCGTTTAGCTGATATTCTCGGGAACGGGAAAAACAATGTAAAACACCGGAATCAAGCCACAACCGTTTCATAACACGAGCTAATTCTACTGGTAACTCGCCTTCATCGGAAGCACTTGCTAATGTAAAGAATTGACGTGCATCTTCCTATAAACAAAAATAGAAATAATAGCTTAGTATAAAACAATAATTGTGTAACTTACAACTCTCTGCTGATCACCAAAATCAATTTTCAGTTGACCCATAGCTCTTATAATAGCCATTAAACTCTGTATTGTATTACTGAACACCACAGGTCGATACTGCTCACATTCTTCTTTGGAATATCCAGTCTCATGAATAATTCTAAAAAGAAAACGGAAATTAAAATACAACAACCACAACAGACCAATTGAAAAGTTAATTTCACACTTTGAAGGTTTTATCATTTAACAACATTTTCACAGCTTAACTACTTGACTGTATCTAAAACACCTTATCACATATCTTTAAAATTATCCTTACTTCATCTGTTTTACAATTGTGCTTTTCCCAGACTCCCCAGCACCTAAAATAAAAACAACAATTAAAAAATAAGTTTTTAACAATGAAAAAATAAGTTCAACAATAAAAAAATAAAGTTTTAATAATTTATAAAAACCAGTTTAAAGTTTAATTGCATCCACGCGTTCGGAAGTTACAACGCAACCATTTGGAAACTTCCTTTTTAATTACCTGCAACTAGTTTAACTAACATCCGCGTAAAATTAACTTGAAATAAACAAAAAAAAAGTTTGTACTTTAATCGGACGCATCGTAGGTACCAACGCCCACTTGTGGGAATTTTCCAGCCTCCGCTTTTTTTTTAAGTTTAACGGTTGTTTTTCCAGATGGTTAATTTACGTTAGATTATTTATCGAAAAGGAAATTAGTGTTTGTTTATCTAATTCTTTACCTAAAAGGAGTAACTTGACTTCCCTTGCTTGACGCTCTCCATCTTCTCGTAAATCTTTATCGATCTTTTTGGATCGTTTTGCCGCTTCTTTCTCGGCTGTTGAACTCAATGCGCAACCCATTTTTTCTATTAACTTCTATTATGCATTGTATGGACGAGTGGAAATGTGTAAAACAAGCATTACACGAACCTACAAACGGTGGTCAGTGCTACTCATACGGCTTACCAACAAGTGAGTGGTGAAAGAGGCTAAAACGCTTCAGTTACTATTTACTTTTCGATGCTGTCACTAGAGGACAGCATCACTCGGCTGCTTTGGTTTTTTTTATATAAAAAAAGAAAAAAAAATTAAAATTGAATAAACAAATTGGTTTTATTTTGAATTTCTGGGTTTGTAACTAGTTAATAAAAGAGTCCAAAATGTTTTTTTTCTTTAAGTCTTGCTTTACAAACATGGCACCCAGTCGTCACCCTCAGATTCATCATTTTTAATTCCTGGGTGTAGAGACGATCGGCAGAGACCCCAGAATTTTTCTGGTTTGAGTTTGTTGTCCGTTGCTGTGAATTTCCATCCCATGTGGCTGCCACAACCTCTGCAGTGGAGTAAGCTCCATGCATACCTAAAATGATTATTGAAATTTAGAAATTAAATATGTAAGGGTAAAATAATACCATAAAATTCAGATTTCTATGACTACTTTTTGATCACTATTTAAAGCATTTCAAAATTTTTGAAAACCATTATTTGATCAAATTGTGATCCCATTTTAGTCACCATTTTTGAGTCACAATTTGATTTCCTCATTTTTTATGAACATTTGATCAAATTGAGATCAGTTTTTGATCACCATTAAGTTCCTTTAGTCACATTAATCAACAATTTCATTGACCAATATCAATAATATCAATTAACACTATTAATTACCCACCCAGGAAACCAACTGTAGTCGGTAGAGGGCTCTCCTTGAGCCCTTACACCCCTCACTTTGTACACAGTCAGAGTTTCATGAACGTAACCACCAGGATTAACGTATATGGTCTGCGGGCCTTCTATTGACATACTAAACACCTCAGTTTTATCAGTTATTTCCACATTGCATTCCTTGCAGCAAAGTACGGTACACTACAAATGTAAATTACATTACTGAATAGTTATTCCAAAAAATTGTGTTTTACCCTCTCTAGGATGTTTAACTCGCATCGTAGACGTTGGATTGGGTTATTAATCCCTAGGATAGTTAATCTCAATGTGTCATCTAGCGGAAGATTTGCAGCTACCCAATAGGAGAACTCGCATGCTCGCCTTGGAATAGTGTCTAGTTTAAGAGCGCTATTCCATCCGACTAATTCTTGTCTTATTCGATCCATGAGACATTCCTATTAATTAAAACAGGTTTCAATTATTTTACATTTCTGTACATTATTAATATTACTTGATCGTATTGTTTGAACACCCATTTTGGCCACCGAGTAAGATGGGCCGCCCTTAGTTTGTCGTACTGTAAAATATAACAATTAGTATTTTCGTATTACGCAAATTATATCATTTTACTTTGGACGTAGTTATCTTGTTTCTCAATACAAATTGTTGTCCATTGTGATCCAAGTTGACACTCAAACGTTTCATACCAACTGGTTTACACAGAAATCGCAATGAGCTTTCTAGACGCACTCCATCTAGGGCATCGCCTGAGCCAACATCAGGAAGAATTTTGACATTCCCCAATAGAATCCTGAAATTTACAGAGAGAAAGAGAAATTTTGTTCATCAAACATCAACAGGAAAAAAATCATTAGGAAAATTGCACAATTTCTAGTACATTTTGACATTCAACGGATGTCAATTTACACGTCAGTTATCAACAAGCTTCCTACTCATAATGGATCGTTAAGCATTAAAACTTTAGGTCAAATCAAACATTTGAGTATATTACTAACCCATCTGACTGCCTCCTTGTGTCAATAATTTCAAACCGTTGCCTTCCTTCAGCCTTCACTCTAATAGTGCATAACCCAGATCTTTCATCCATTTCCTCTTTGTATGACCGAATTTCAGCCGTAGTACCAATCGGAGCTAACGATGGTATGTAATTAGGCGCTGAATACCTACGAAAACCCAAAAATTCATTACACACTATTCCATTTTAAACAATATAGGTGTGGTAAAACAAACCTAGCATTTACCATACCAAACGTTTTGTCATTCTCTATAATATTTTTAATCATGGCGACAATCGCTGGTTGAAATAAATGAAGGGGTAACGTTTGTCCCGGTATCAAGACTACACCCGGTAACGATATTAAGGGTAAACTTAATGTAACGTCATCTTCCAGAACTGTACGGCCGCTTAACTCTTCTAAATCAGTTCCTAAATACTAATAAAATAAAAACAATTATGTATTATTACTTAATGAAATGAAGAAAACCATTACCGTATGTTGAGCCGGTAATGAAGAATCGTACGACATGTCGGATTGTTCTGATGGAACGGTCGTTAGTCCCGCCGCTATTGATTCTTCTTCATCCTCTGTGGAATAACACGCATTAAAATTTTTGAAACTTAAACTAATGAAACACGAACCTGTGTCACTCGAATGCCCATCCCTGAAACCTAATAACGGTAATAGCAAATCATCAGCCATTACAGACGTTAATTCATATCATTAATTTTAACTTCGCACACATACGAACCCATAACCAAAAACAAAATTAATGCTCAAAACGGCCACCAGTTGTCGCTCTTACGAGTAACCAGCCAATGAACTTCGGAGTTAAGGTAACGTGTCTGTAAACAAGAGGTTGTAATAGTCCTTTTAATAATCAGATGGCAATAAAAGCACGGAGCACGAGGATTCTCTTTTCATTTAGACTCGTATTTTGAAATTGACAAGTCTGGTAGGAGAATGTATCTGTATTTATTTCTAACTTTGATTGTGTTTGTAACGTTGTGTGACGCGAGAAATTATTATGATGATTTGGGTGTTAAAAGGACAGCTAGTGATAGAGAAATTAAGAAAGCGTTTCACAAATTGGCTATGAAGTATCACCCCGATAAGAACAAGGATCCAAGTGCCGAAAAGAAGTTTAGGGATATTGCTGAAGGTTTTTTTTTTTAAAGAATAGATTTAAAAATGGAGTTATTAATTGGTTTTTTTTTTTTTTCTTTAGCGTATGAAGTGTTGTCGCACCCGGAGAAGAGACAACAGTACGATCAGTTTGGTGAATCAGCTTTTGGACAAAATAGTTTTGGAGGTGGATCGGCCTTTAATTTCAATTTCGATGACTTCTTTAAGGAGTTCGACAATAAATTCCGTGGAGGGTTTGGCGGAGAAAGGAATTTTGGCTTCAAAAGAAGTGGAGGTAAAATATACGTTTAAGGGTTGTGTGTAAAATAATCAAATCAGGGAACACAGAATTACAAATTGATCAAAGTTGATCCCTTTGTAATCATTTTTTAGTGATGTAATGTGTGATGCAATTGTGGTCATCCATTTGATTAGGTGCAATGACCATAGTGTTTAATTGACCACTCATCACCCTACAAATCATTAATATCAAATCATTTATCATTATTAAACTTACTCTTATTGGTTATTTTAGGTGGTGGAGGTGGCTTCTTCAGTGATTTCTTTGGCGATGATGAAGATGACAGTGACCCATTCGCAAACTTTGGTCAATTTGGTGGTGGTGGTCACTTTGGAGGTGGTGACAGCTTCTTTGGAGAGAGCCACTTCATGCAAAGTGAAAGGCATCATTCACGAGAACAGTTCTCAAGTACTAATCTAGACTTTGGGAAGTGGAACATAAGAATCAAAATAATATTTACCCCTTTTCCTTTAAACAGGTGGAAGTAGGTGCAGAACAGTCACTCAGAGACGTGGCAACATGGTTACGACTTACACGCAATGTTCTTGAAGATATCCTGTACAGATATTTTAGGATCTAGAAATTTAATTTATTTTGTAAAATTTGTAATATTAGCAATTTGTACATATATGATCACACAACGTGCCTGTACAATACTGAAATAAACTATTGAAGATATTTGTTGAGATATCAAACTTGTCACTTTTTTAATGTTTTGAAAATCACATTACAAAATGTGTCCTTAAGCCATGTCTTAGCTTAAATGAACCAGAAAAAATAATTTTGATATCCTCGTAGACCATTATAAAGTCCAACAAAGTGTAACAATAAAAGCACGGAGCACGAGGATTCTTTTTTCATTTAGATTCGTATTTAAAATTGACAAGTCTGGTAGAAGAATGTATCTGTATTCATTTCTAACTTTGATTGTGTTTGTAATGTTGTGTGACGCGAGAAATTATTATGATGATTTGGGTGTTAAAAGGACAGCTGGTGATAGAGAAATTAAGAAAGCGTTTCACAAATTGGCTATGAAGTATCATCCCGATAAGAATAAGGATCCAAGTGCCGAAAAGAAGTTTAGGGATATTGCTGAAGGTTTTTTTTTTTTTTTAAATAGGATTTAAAAATGGAGTTATTAATTGATTTTTTTTTTCTTTTAGCGTATGAAGTGTTGTCGCACCCGGAGAAGAGACAACAGTATGATCAGCTTGGTGAATCAGCTTTTGGACAAAATGATTTTGGAGGTGGATCAACCTTTAATTTCAATTTCGATGACTTTTTTAAGGAGTTCAACTATAAATTCCGTGGAGGGTTTGGCGGAGAAAGGAATTTTGGTTTCAAAAGAAGTGGATGTAAAATATACGTTTAAGGGTTGTGTGTAAAATAACTATGGTCACTTTGGAGGTGGTGATAGCTGTTTTGGAAAGGGTGACTACATGCAAGATGAAAGACATCATTCACGAGAACAGTTCTCAGGAACTAATCTACACTTTGGGAATATAAGAATCAAAATAACAGGTGGAGGTAGCTGCAGAACAGTCACTCAGAGACGCGGCAACATGGTTACGACTTACACGCAATGTTCTTGAAGATATATCCTGTACAGATATTTTAGGATCTAGAAATTTAATTTATTTTGTAAAATTTGTAATATTAGCAATTTGTATATATGATCACACAACGTGCCTGTACAATACTGTAATAAACCATTGATAATATTTGTTGAGATGTCAAACTTGTCACTTTTTTTTAATGTTGTTTTGGAAATCACATTACAAAATGTGTCCTTAAGACCATGTATTATCTTAGATTGAACTAGGTATTTTTATAATAAATAATAATTTTGATATCCTCTTAGACCATTATAAAGTGTAACAATAAAAGCACGCGGAGCACGAGCATTCTCTTTTCATTTGGACTCTTATTTTAAATTGACAAGTTTGACAGAAGAATGAATTTGCATATATTTCTAACGTTGGTTGTTATTTTAACGTTGTGTGACGCGAAAAATTATTATGATGATTTGGGTGTTAAGAGGACAGCTAGTGATAGTGAAATTGAGGCAGCGTTTTACAAAATGGCTGTGAAGTATCACCCCCGTAGGAATAAGGATCCAAGTGCCGAAAAGAAGTTTAGGGATACTGTTGAAGGTTTTTTTTAAAGAATAGGATTAAAAATGGAGTTATTAATTGATTTTTTTTTTTTCTTTAGCGTATGAAGTGTTGTCGCACCCGCTAAAGAGACAACGGTATGATCTGTTGGGTGAATCAGCTTTTGGACAAAATGGTTTTGGAGGTGGATCGGCCTTTAATTTCAATTCAGATGACTTCAAGGACAATAAATTCCGTGGAGGATTTAGCGAAGAAAGGAATTTTGGCTTCAAAAGAAGTGGGGGTAAAATATTCGTTTAAGGGTTGTGTATCAGAGAACACAGAATTACAAATTGGTCAAAGTTGATCACTTTGTAATTATTTGTTAGTTATTGTTTGACCATTTTGTTAACAAATAAAATGATCAAGTGATGTAATGTGTGATGCATGGTCATCAATTTGTTGGGTGCAATGACCAATGTTTAATTGACCACTCATCACTCTATAAATTTTATCATTATTAAACTTACTATTTATGGTTATTTTAGGTGGTGGTGGTGGTAGCGGCTTCTTCGCTGATGTCTTTGGCGATGATGATGAAGATGACAGTGACCCATTTGCAAACTTTGGTCAATTTGGTGATGGTGTTCACAGCTTCTCACAAAAACAGTACTCAGGTACTAATCTAGACTTTGAGAAGTGGAACATAAAAATCAAAATATTTACCTCTTCACTTTTTAACAGATGGAAGCAGTTGCAGAACAGTCACTCGGAGACGCGGCAAGATGGTTACAACTTGCACACAATGTTATCTTAACAATCTCTAACCTATACATATATTTTAGGATCTAGAAATTTCAACTTATTTTGTAAAATTTGTAATATTAGCAATTTGTACATGTAATCACACAACGTGCCTGTACAATACTGTAATAAAACTATTGACGATATTTGTTGAGATATCAAACTTGTCACTTTTTTTTAATCTTTTGAAAATCACATTACAAAATGTGTCCTTAAGACCATGTCTTAGCTTAGGTGGAACTAGGTATTATTTATAAATAATTTTAATATCCTCGTAGACCATTATAAACATTATTTACGGATGTTTGATCTAATATTTGTTTAACGGCTGTGAAGAAAAAAAATTATTAATAAAAGTTTTAGAAAAGTTACAATGAATCTTACAATTTCTGTCTTCTTCAGTGAGCTCCTTCTTAGGAAATTCTATGTCAAATGTTATATACAATATGCCGTATAAGTTATTATTGTCATAGTTGGGCATGCCTTCGCCTTTTTTCCTCATTCGCATACCAGGCCATGTAATTTTTTCTCTCGTAATTTGTACCTAGGTAAATTATAAGTGTAACAAAATTGTAACAAAGTTACAAGTGTAACAACGTTGTACTGTTTGCCTTATTTCATCTTATACCTTATGGTTATCTAAATGAATTAACTCCATTTGAAACCCCGCCAATGCGTCGGCTAATGATATAGTAACATTAGTATACAGGTCATCACCGCGTCTTTCAAATCTCGAATGCCTGTTCAAAGATAGTTTACAGAAATAATTTATTTTTAAAGTATTATTTAACTTACGGTAATGTACGAATTTTAAAGTGTAGATCACCAGGTTCACCGTCAACATGGGGTTCCCCTTCAGCTACAAATTTGTGCATGGCACTGTCCTGCATGCCAGGCTCAATTTCTACTTCTAATACTTTTTCTTCATTCACCAACCTAATTGTCATCAATAAAAATCTCATTATAGAGAACTAAACCTCAAATTGACTGTGCTAGTAAACGTTATTAAATTTACTTGACATTGGGGCATTCATCACAAACATTTTGTTGCATCATTTGAAACCTTCCAGGACCTAATTGTCTTGTAACCATCTCTTGCCTGCAATTGCACTTCCGGGTGCCTTTTGCTGGTTTTATTGTTGGCTTATTTCTTACAACCTGCAAGATTCTCGTATTAAAATAGTGTCATGTCCGCTTAAAACGTATTTCAATTTACTTCAACAAAATTTCCACTGTACAATTCTTCTAATGTGACCCATACATCCATAATTATATCAGCTCCTCGAGGAATTTCCCTATTTCTGTCATTTCCACCGCCTTGGAAGAAGCCAAAATCACCAAAAAAGCTGCAAGAGCAATTACAATATCGAGTTAGTACAAAAAAAAACTTATATGACACTTACACACCTTGCAAATGGATCACCAGATCCAAATCCTGCATCTTTTTTTAAACATTCTTCTCCACATCTGTCGTATAACTCTCTTTTTTCTGGATCTGCCAACACCTGAAAACGATTTACAAACATTTCGAATGACTTATTGCTTGTATGGTTACGATTGTTTATTTCTTACCTCATAAGCTGCTCCTAAGTCTTGAAATTTGTCTTGAGCATTAGGATCATCTTTATTTTTATCTGGATGTAAATCTTTTGCTAAACGCCGGTAAGCTTTTTTAATTTGATTCGTTGTTGCACTACGTGATAGTCCTAAAATTCCGTAAAAATCCCTCCTAAAATAATGGGAAACAAATACGTATTGGGATTGAATAATGAATGGGATTTCGTGATTTTAACAAATTTGAGTTTAAGCACTTTGCTAAGTGTTTAAGAGTATTATGCTTATAAATTTAAAGGTTTCTGTTATAATAATTAAAAGCGAGGCTTCATAGAAATACACTTCGTTAAAAATAAGGTGACTTACGAGCTATATACTTCAATTAATAATAAAACTATCACATAAACAATAAATATAGTTCGAAACCACCGCATCTCCGCCATGCTGCACATGTATTAACACGACCTAATATTAACAGCAGGCCGGTGTTAGTTACTTTGCAATAATTGAAAACTTATTTTTTGAATTATAGTGCATGCATTTATAAAATAACTAAAGGATCACTGTAAATATCCTAAATTTACATTAAATTTGTATTTTAATCTAAAGAAGTATTGAATAAATACATTTACGAAATTCACAACAGGCTTGTTGTCAATACGACAAGCCTTGGTACCGAGAACACGTCTGCTCACACTATTGGCACAAATAAGCGGAAATGATTATTTAGACCCATCAACATCCGGATTATTTAATTAAATTACGGTTATGACTTTTTTAATAAGCCATCATGGCGAAATTAATGGACACACTAACAGATTTAATAAATGGTAAAGTTGTTATTATCGCTTCAATTAACAACCAACTAAATATTTTTACACTTTTAGATGTCGAATTATTTTGTACTGTCACTTTGCACACCGAAAACCTATCCAAATCAGCCCAAGTTTCTCGTGATGTTTTGCTTGAGAAATTAGCTGAATTCAAACGAAAATTTCCACCAAATAATCTTAAAAATGATTGCCCGCTTCCACCAGAACCAATCAGCCCACCACCTTATTTAGACATGAAGGGATCCAGCAATAAAAATAAT
Organism: Pachymerium ferrugineum; assembly: GCA_034686365.1. Lineage (NCBI taxonomy): Eukaryota > Metazoa > Arthropoda > Chilopoda > Geophilomorpha > Geophilidae > Pachymerium > Pachymerium ferrugineum. The sequence goes on along the minus strand of JAQGAS010001143.1, from coordinate 12,810 downwards.
TTGGGTATCTTTATAAATTCCACTGAGATTGAACACCTATATAACTTTACTCTGTTTACAGATTACGTGTTTTCTGATTCTCCTGAGAGTAATTATGAGATTTGTGAGGTTGATAATAATGAAAACAGTTTAGAAGTTGAACCAAAAAGTGAAGAGCCCTGTTACGACAGTACGTTTAAATTAATGGAATGGTATACGTATTAAACTTATGGTAGTTACACATGTTTCAGTGCCTTCTTCTACTGTAATGACAAATGCTGTCATGAAGGGATATCTAGAGAAAAAGAGTAGAGGTAGGGGAGAAATAACATTCTCAATTCGAGTGTTTTTGACAAGGTTGGCGTAGCTAATTCTAGGGTGCTAAATAAATTCTTGTATAAGGGCGCCAAGTACCCTAGCGCCAACCCTGGTTTTTGACTTGACATTCTTAACAAGTTTTGCTGTATTTTAGGGCTTTTCAATCAGTACCAGAAGCGTTGGTGTGTTCTTACTGATGGAGTTCTGTATTATTATACACACATTACTGACACCCGGCAATGTGGGAGTGTTCACTTATCTGGTTATGAAATTCGCTCAATATCTGGGCAGGCCAAAGACATTAAACGTGATTCGGGGTTTGAATTAGTATGCCCCGGTAGACGCACATATCAAGTGAGAGCTTTCTAAATTCTAATAAGCTATTACTTACTTGCTTATTTAGTTTCTAGCACCAAATAAAGAAATCTTGCAGAAGTGGATTGCAGCAATAGACGCAGAGGCAACTGCAAAGAAAAGTAATAAAAATTCTTAAATGAACATATAATAAAACTAAACCTTTTAATAGATCAAGCAGGAAATGATACGCAATCAAATGCAGAACTATTACCGAAATCTGCAGATGAAGATTATGAGATTTATGAAACTTTGGAAGAAGACATTCAAGAAACAAAGTCCAATAACTCTAATACCAAAGTCTCTGGAAATATAAAACATGAAGAATGGTATCTAGGAATGTGGGACTGCATTGCTGATGATCCAAATGAACTGTCTTTCACTTGTGGGCAGCTCATAAGAGTAATTAGTAAAGAGTATGATGAATTTTCGTGGTGGGTTGGAGAAATTCGTGGAAACAGAGGATTAGTACCAAAAAATTTTCTAACAGATGCATATGAAATTGTTACCTTATAACATGCTTGTAATAACAATCTTGTTTTAGTGTATGAACGCAGTAACCATTGAGCTTCTTTCTCTGTCTTGAACAAATGGAAATATGTATTTTTTATTGAAACTCTCTTATGTTAGATATAAGTTACTTCAAGAATAAGTTATAATAAACTCTAAGAAATGTACAAACAAAAAAACGTTGTGTTCCATTTAAAAAAATAATTTCAAACTAAAAAATTAAGGTATTAAAAAAAAATCACTGCACTTGGCGCCCGTCCTCTCTATCCACACTCAAAATAAATATATAAAAAATAGGTAAATCACAAAAACTTTGTTCGTCATCAACATGTTTTATCACATGTGCTTGACATAAATGCTGTCCGTATTTAATTCCTTCGGTCCTGTCGTGCGCTAACCCAACTGCTACCAACCAATCAACCAACTCATCTGCTCGGAACACAGATTTGTAATTTCTCGCCCCAAAACTACAAATAATATCAGTTATTAACTTAAACTCCACGACTTGTAATCAACTCTTACCATCTATCTCTGACCAAATCTTTGACACATTTATCATAATGATATTTCATAAACTGCTCAGCTGTTAGTTTGGTTTGAGGATCTAAATTGTCCCAATGTGAAACAGCTGATATTTTGTACCAGAACTTCCTCCATCTGAATATTAACGTGTTTTTAATATTCTCAATTCAACTGCACAATTCAGGATTAGTAATAATACCTTCTGGCAATAGGTGAAAATAACAGTCGTCCATCCAAGCCGAACAATACAAAAACTAGTAATCCTTGACCAAAATTGAGTGCTCCATCTAGAAACTCCAGCTCTATATATATTCCTGAAGCCTCCTCTAATATCAAATGCCAAGCACAAAGGGCCACACCCTAAAATTAATAAAAGTTAGAAGTTGTGATTAGAGAGAACGAGTATGGAAACCTACCACTAGAGCAGATAAGCATAATATGAGAACTAAGACAGTATGTTTTGCACTTTGAATGTCATCACACAAAGTGGATAACTGCAACTCTGAGTCTACTGTTCTATAGTTTCTAACATTACTAGAGCAGATTTGTCGTTGTGTGGAGGAACAAGGAAAAGCAGTGCTACATAAACTTGCTGCAGTAGGGCGAATCAATCTATCACATTCAGCATTCTGATATGAAGAAGTATTGCCTATATCTTCAACATCTTGCAAACAGCAAGAACTTGTTTTATCTAAGTCAAAAACAAGGAAAAAAAAAGGTTTTGGGTTGACAATTTGTATTTAGTGATTACCATCTTTGACTTTGCAGGTTTCTCCTTGACATGTTGTGAAAGAGGAGCGGATTGAGCCACTATGTTCAACAATGCCATTATGTGTGGAGTTGTTAATAGAAGTTGATAAGTCGTCTTCTGTTGTTAGTAGAGATTGGTATTCAGCATTGCGGTTTCTTAATCTTTGTTGCATGATTAGGCTGAATACCATTACTATGCAGCAAGCAAACAGCAATAGTCCTGCTATTGATGCCTAACAGTACACGAAATTGTTTTAATATTCATACACATGTAGCATTTGTGTGTGTTATTTAATGCGTACCTGAGTTGTTCCATAAGTGAAATTCGGATTAATTTTGTCTTTTGCTTTGACAGTCCTGGAGAAAAATCCACACAAGATTGTGACAATCACAACTGGAGTTCTAAAAATCATTAAATTTGTTAGAAATTTCTGTTGAAACTACATAAATTATTTTCCTTACCCCCAACCAATGACTAGGAAAGGTAACCTCATCCTTAAAGCAAAACACAAACTGCGCCAACGTAATAATAAAAGTGTAACAGCTAAAATCGCTCCCCATACTCGTGAACTATACACTCCAAATGTGAAAATGATGAATTGTAGATACAACTGCCATTCACTGTCAGCTGGTAGGGAACTCCATAAAACGGCTCCAGTACACGCTATCAACTACAAACACCAAAACGTTATTCGAAAAACATTTTCCAAATCACAAGTAAAATTATTACTTGTGACAAAACTAGGCAAAACGTTGCAAATTGAGGCACTTTGTTCCATTTCTTGTTCAATATGAAAATTCCAACAAGCCAAACCTAAAAAACACAAATGAAATTAATAAAGGCAAACTCTTATAACCAATAAAAAGCTTTCTGACAATGACGTCATATCTCAGAATACAAATGGCGACTGAAACTAGCCGCTCCTTCAAACTCTAAAACAGTAACAAAACGCAACAGTCATACTTACACAAGCAGTCAAGCTGACAATACTGATATTAAATATAAATTTATTCAGTTCTGGCAGATATTCTGCCGTTTCTGTGACTTCTAAAGTTATCATTTTGGCCGACACAAACATGATTGGTGCTGACATAAATGTACATGCGACCATAGCACTTGCTATCTAAAAAAAAAAAAAACGAAATTTGACTAATGCATTAGTGATGTATGTAAGTGGTCTGTCACTTACTAAATCAACATCCAAACCATATTGCACTGCATAAACAAAAACTCCAGGTGCAGAAGGAAATGTACCATATAGAAAACCAAACATACTGAAATCAATTGTTTCATTAGCTGTTGCTCCAGGCTGGATTACAGTGACAGTTTCACGTATTACGAGTGGTAGTACTAATCTAGAGAAACAAAGATAAATTATTGATAATTTTTTTGATTAATTATATTTCTTACATTTTGAGAGCAATTAAAATTCCAGTAGTTACAAGGGTTTTCCCTTTGAGATTCGAAACTTTCCCCACCATATGAATACCCAAGGTGAAGAGGGCAGTAGCAGAGAATGCACTTCCCAAGACCTGGAGATTACAAATTTGTAAATTAGTAACAACTATTTTAAAGTTTCAAACAAAATTTACTTTTAAAATTCCGTCTAAAATAACAGGCACTGAATGACTGAACACAACATTTCCTAAAATCCCAGCTAAAGTCATGAGGACAATGGGATTACAAAACACTCCCCTCAAAATCCTAAGTACAATCCAAGTTGATTCATGGTCTGATTCACGAGTTTCAGCAACTTGACGATGTTTTTCAATTTCCATTAAAATGAATCCAATAGGATTCAAAATTACAAGAGAAATGGGAGCTGCTAGATATAAATAACTCGAGAAATCTTTGTGAGTGTTTTTATACAACGCTTCCACTGAAAATAAAGAGAAATATGCAATAATTTACAAGTGAAAAAATGACATTTTCTACCTATTGGATATCCAAGAGCAAAGTCGTTGCTTTGTGTGCAGAAAATTGCAAATAAACCAGCTTTACCATAACTTCTAGGCCGGTAAACAAGTAGAGTTACAATAGCAATAGTAAAGAAAAGGATGGACTTGGCAATGCAGATACTGAGCAGAAATCGCCAATTGATGCTACTAAACTGAAGAGTTGATAGAGATTGGAAAATTAGGGCTGGTAATGCAAAATGACTGACAAAAGTGTTTAAGCCTGATGATTCCAATTTTGAGATCCAGTTTAGTCGACCTGCTACATACCTATAATAAGTTATTACTTTAAATATTTAGTCAATTAGAAGATTGTAAGGGATACTGACCCACTTAATATTATAACAAAACATTCTATAACTGCTGGATACACGTTGTCAAAATCGAACCCGCCTTTTGATTCGACTGCAGTCATTCTGTAAATATAGTGAATAAGAACTGTGTAGTAAGTTGTACAGCCTATTATTCCCTGAAGACAGCTTATTTTTAAATGCAAATGTAATTCATAAGCCCCACTAAATAGCCATTTGTTAGTGGGAGACTTACAATGGTTAATTCATAAGTAAGTAGCAAGAGTTAAGGCGCTTACAAATACAAACTTAGATGAAGCTTTAAGTCAAAAGTCAGTCACTGTTGCCTTTAGTCATTTATGATGTCCCATGACATTATAAGTCACACGACGTTAGGAAGTTTGCGCAACTTGATTTGTACCTAAAGCTTAAGACGATTTATGGAATGAGCTAAACCGGAGTTAGACCGATGATTCATTTGCTGTACATCCTGTAAATCGTCATAAGCTTATGTGTACCTAATAGGGAGTTTGAAAAACTTGATTTATACCAATACGCACACTTATATCTAAGCGATTATGACGATTTATGGAACCGCAGATTTGTTTACTCCGTATCCTGTAAATCGTCATAAGCAGATGGGTCAATTTGCGCAAACTTCCTAATTCACTTATAATTATACATAAGTTATAAGCCATCCTGATTACATGTAAATTTAAGTAAGATTATGAGCGCAAGTCTTGTTTCTGTCAAAATAACAAAATATTGAATAAATTTGCATAAATTGACTTATTTTATAACTTATTACTTACGGATTTATACCACAGAGAACAGTTGTTAGACGTTAAGATTACTTTTGTGAGCATCCCCTTTTAAGATTAAAATTACAGACTAATTTAACAAGTCAATTCAAGCCAAAGTCTCTAATAGACATTTTTATTAAGCCACAAGGCATGAGTATACGAGTCACAATAATATGAACATATTAAGCTACTTAAAGTTGCATGTCGATTCTAATATTACATTTATAATGTTGCAAAAGCTATTAAGAATTGAGAATTAATCACATGTAGTGTAAGTTGTCAATGTCAACAAGTTAACGCTGAATAAACATTTTTTGCCCAAAGCCAGCAGATTCTTAGAAAAAGCAGCCATCCCATTTAATATATCATTAACATCCACTGTCAACAATTTTTTACACATCTTTTTTCATATACCATACCTTGCAGCTAATTAAACCCTTCTTTTAACATTCGCATACCAGCATTCACTTGTCACCTGCAAATAAAAATAATTCATACCTAGAGGAGTACAAAAATGTCCTATTCCCTCAAGCTCATTAATTCCACGTTAAACACCACCTGTCCTCAATTGAAATCTACCACAGACAATTGTTCCTGTTCCAATTTTCAAATCAACATTCTAAACATTTATTAACTTCTTCCTCAAATTAAATGAAGACCCTATATTAAATTCCTCACATTTCAGTTAAGTTCCTTGATCATAAAAGAATTTTTCATCTGAAAATTCCACAGAGAATGAAATATCTGAGTTTTAATAGAAATGTCAATCTCTTATCACAATAATAAATCAAGTTATTAATCAATTTTTTGGATCAATGGATTGTAAATAACAGTAAGGTAAACACAATTTGGACTTTGGACACAAGGAAATTAATAAAACTGACCTTGATATGACCAATTGTATTACATAAGACTCACCTGAGATGAATTTTTTGATGCAGTTCTATGATGCGAACATTGTTCAAAGTGTTCGTTGTCGTGGCATTTGGTTATGTGGTCAGGGCACGAGAACACTGTGTGTCTGGTTGACCACGAACTTTGCGCCTAGGAACACAGCGTGACTATGAGTGCTCCTGGTTTTGGATGGTAGTGCGTGTTTGATTGACTGATTGAGTGCGCCACTTTTTCCCTCGCGGGCGACCTAGAAAACGAACCAGATTCGTGATTGTTTATTTGGAATTCTAGTTTAGAGTGAATGATGAATACCTAATGTTGAAACTAGTTTTATCATGACAAGAAATCCAAGGATTTTGGAGAATTAAAACCATTTTAGAAATAAATACAATTATTTTAATATGGTAGCGAAGTTTAGAGGGGTTTCAGGTTTTACTTACGAGCACACTACGGAAGCCGAAATGGTACAGAATAAAAAGTTGTCTCTATAAATCTTTGATGTCACAAATGAAAATTCTGATTACTGAGTCCTGAAAGAATCAATACTACAAAAAAAATCTGAGTAACAAATCTTAGTAATACTTTTAAGATCTAGGGTGACAAGACTTACTTTGCTACCAAGATTGCAGTGCTTTATTTATATATATATATATATATATATATATATATATATATATATCGACCGAGAAATAAGTTGTTGACTCCTGCCGAGTTCTCACACTGAAAATACAAAAAGATGGTCCTTATAGATTATGCGTAATTAATGTTTCAGTTTACCAAAAGAACACTTCCAAGAATTTCTGGCTCTATCTGATAACCGTACTCAACTTGTGTCATCTGCTCTGATAAGCTTTCTGCCTTTTCTGTTAATCACAACAGAAAAATGTAGGCGTTGTGACAATACTACACATCCGACTCTCGCTTATATCAATACACACTTTTTGATTCATTTAACAATGACAGAGTTCGGAGAGAAAAGGGTAACAACTATAGCTCTCTTAAATGATAGAGAAGATGACGTTGATGGACTTCCAGAAAAGCCATATTTTAACTGTCTTGACTTTTTTGGTAACGTTGGATCGATATTGGCATTTTTGTTTGATATGACAACTGATGCTGCTTTAATCTACTTTTATTACAACCGAGGGGATGTTATTTACGGAAGCCTTACAGTGACATTTGTTCTTTTCCCTGCTCTTGTCATTAACTTATTAAGCTGTAAATGGTAAGAAATAATTCACTAAAAGTATTTTACTATTGAAACCTATTAGGCAAGTGTGTAACACAAATATTATCTATATTTGTTATCTTATCACAAAAATATTTTATATAAATAGGTACTGGACTGATAGTCAAAATGTTAATATTCCCGGCAAGGTTTCAAAAGTTATGTGGTTTTTTAGAATTATTTCTCACTTAATTTTAATGGCAACTGTTTGGAGGTATTTTCATTAGATTTATTGAATGATGTAAAAATTTGATTGTATGTATATTTTTTAGATGTATAGAAAATATATATTTTGGATTGAAAAGCACAAGAGAAGCAAACTCCAAAAGACGGCTAACTTACTACAGATACATGGTTTTTGGAGATGCTGATGTTAGTTTATTGAAGTTACTAGAAGCCTTCATGGAATCTGCCCCACAACTGGTTTTACAGTTGTTCATATTAGTTAAGAATGCACAAGTGATTCGTATTCATTTTGAAACAGGTTGTGCAAAAACATGCACTTAAGTGTTAGGAGTAACTAATCATACCTCTAAACATATGCAGGGTTCATCCACACTGGTGTACCATACAGACAACTGCAACATCAAACCAAATGTAAGAACTTTCTTTCTTGTAAGTAGCAAACTCAACTTTTTCTTTGCAGTTTTAGCTGACAATGATCCATTCCTTGGTGACAATCCTAAAATAACAAGTTTGTATGCATTAAGATGTAGCTACTATATCCTTCTAATTACTTTCCTTGTAGTTCTCGTTCAACTCACATCAATAGCAATAGCTCTCTTATCCCTCTCCTGGGCTCTGACAAGTCACGAACGAAATAGCCGTTTTAGTGAATCAAAGAAAAGGAATCTTTCAAACATTGGCACTGCCTTTTACTTCTTCTGGCACCTATTTACAGTTGGAGCAAGAGTTTTAGCAATATCATTATTTGCATCTGTTTTCACTTACTGGATAGCTCTAGTACTACTCATCCGATGGATTGTCATGTCCACTTGGATAATATCTCTCCAAAGACGTTTGTGCAATAATCAATATCAGCAACATTCTTTTGAACTCATTTTTGGCTTTGTCTACCTATTTGCATATCTTAATCTAAAAGATGAACCCACAAGAAGGAAATACCTGTTTTTCTACTCATATGAAGTTATTGAAGATTCAATTCTAGTTGCATTGTGGGCTTGGTGTGTGAACCCAGTGTTTGTGTATTTCTACTGGATTGCTCTTATCAGTCATTTTGGTGGCGTTTGCTTAGGTTTAACTTGCATGGTTATTTACTACATACAGTTTCATCCAAATGGACCTGTGAGGAATGTTTGGGGCAAAGCCTGTACCGCTTTGGAACCACCAGTGATTTTTGGGCAAATAGAAGCAGGGACAGCTATGGCGTTTCAGAGATTGCAGTGGCCTAAAACTTATGTGTGATGTTTTACTGTGTTGGTCATTTATTGCTTTTGCTAATAGAACATGGTAATTAAAAAAAAAAAACTTTAATTTAGAACACAAAACTTTGCTGTTCTAGTGATATCATGTGAACGCATTACAATTTCTATTGTAGTGGAAAATCAATAAACATCCAAAACACAAACTAAATTTGATAAGGCTTCAGCATAATACTATCAATTTTGAGCAGAATTAAAACATGATTCTTGATAATAAATAACAAAGTCAGTGATGACTTATTTATCGAACTACTGTATTTGCAGTAGTCAAAGAGAAACAAATCATTTAGTTAATTGAAAGTAAAAAAAATGTAAAAAAACTTAAAAAAGTAACTTAAAAGTAAATACTTATACTGTAAAGTTTGAAGTCAAGAACTTAAAACAACCGCTTTTCATATCTAGAATAATAAAAAAAGTGATTTACAATCTTGTACAACACTGTTATTCCCAAACTTACGAATGAAGCCCATGAACACCACCTTCAGCTTGCGCAGACGCCGATCGCTTTTCAAATCGTAATTCACCAGAACACATCATAGTCCTGAAACAAATCCTTAACTTCAATAATAGTCGCACACAACATTATATGTACAAGTCACCTTAATTCAGTAAGATTGCGAGCACCCATATCTTGACATCCGTGTTGGAGACCGCATATTAAGTACGGTACAAACCGATGAATGGAACCCTTATCAACCACGGAAGCTGAGACACCTTGCGCCACTTTGGTCATATCTTTCTCACTTAAAAAAACACGAAAATTAATTTCTCCATAAAAAAACCTGAAGGCGTTCTTACTTTTGGAAGTAACGGTCGCATACAGCACCGTCTTTTTTCTCCATCGCTTCCAAGGATCCCATTCCCCGGTATTTCTTAAGTCGGACGCCATCAGAAAAATAATACTGCCCAGGTGATTCTGTTGTACCGGCAAGTAGAGAGCCCATCATAACTGAAAATTTAGAGTAGCAGGTAAAAATAGTTATTTGTAAATTTGGTTAGTGATTACCGGTGGATGCTCCAAGAGATAGAGCCTTTATAATATGGCCTACGTATTGCACACCTCCATCAGCTACCACAGGAACGTCATATTTTCTTGCAAATTCACTCACTTTGTACACAGCAGTTCCTTGAGGGCGGCCAACTGCCATTACTGAAGTAAAATGAATATAATTGGGAATAAGTAACTGTCAATAAGATAATAGTACCTTCTTGGGTAATGCAAATGGAGCCACTTCCCATGCCTACTCGCAAAGCATCAGCACCAGCCATAATAAGATTTTTCGCTTGGGCAGCGGTAACAACTAAACGAAAATACGGTCAAAATTCTAAAATGGTTTTAAAGTAGTAGCTTTACCATTCCCTCCAATAACTTGAATATCTGGATGAGTTTGTTTAATATATTTTATCATATCAATTTGATATTTGGAATTTCCTTGTGATGAATCCTAGAGAAATTAAAATTTATTACATTTTCAAACTACAAGTAAAATTTATCCAGTTAACTGACCACAACAATAACATCAACTCCAGCTTGAACGAGAAGATCCAAACGGTGTTTATCCTGTTCCCTAGTTCCAATAGCAGCACCAACTAATAGCTGCTTATTCTCATCTTTGGATGCTAAAGGGAATGATCGAGATTTCTTCAAATCTGTGCGTGCAATGAGCGCAACTAACTCTCCTTTGTCATTTACGATGGGAAGTTTTCCTATCAGAAAAGAAGGCAAACCAAAATTATCATTTGGTAGAAAATTTGAAAATTATATTTTTAAAACTCAAAAGTCGGTTGCCTTTTTCCAACTGATCACTGCCCATTGTCTAATCTCTTAGTGCAAAACTATAAGCTGTGAAAAAACACACATTTTATAACACCTAATACCTTTTTTAGTGTTTTGAATAATTTCATTCGCTTCTTTTAAAGTTATTCCATGAGGTGCAACTACTATGTCATTTAATTTAGTCATTACCTACAATTTTAAAAGAGTTACTTAAGGATCAACCTCAATAAAATAATGAATTTACTTCAACTAAAGGAAAATCCATCATTTCTTCTGACATGAAATCCACATCCCGTGATGTGACAATCCCTAATAACTTGCCGCCTAATTTTCCATTGTCAGTAACAGGAACACCTGCGAATCCCCTGGTTTTTTTGATGTGGAATACTTCACGTACTTTATTGTATGGACCCATAACAACAGGATCACGAATGAATCCATGTTTATATTTCTAATAAATGATAAAACAATGAAATATTAATAAGAGAAGAGTTGCAATCATAGCAATTGATTTAGAGGTCAATCAATAAACTCATTTCATTTCATGAAATTACTTTGTTATTAATTCAAATATAAATCGCTAATGGTATAACCACTGAATATTGATGGCTGGTATTGGTATCCTGTAGTACATTAAAGTGTGGGCCAATTTTATGTAAAAATTTCAATTTCCTTCTTTTTTAACCCTAATACAAACCACTGACATTTCAGAATTAAAAATTGTCAATACTTGTAAATAAACTGATAAATTTTTACATATTAGTACGCTCTAAATCAATATATTGCACACTCATTTGCTTAAATACACAAATTAAACTACAATGACCTTCACTTTCTGAACTTCTCCAGCTTGGAACTCGGGAGTACAATTATTATGAATGATTCCAATGCCGCCGCACAGCTAAAAATAGCATAAACTCTTGTTTTAAAACGTAATTACTTCACCTACTATCAAATTACAAACCGCTAATGCTACAGCCATGTCTGACTCGGTGACAGTATCCATAGGAGAAGAAACCAATGGTGTTTTTAACCAAATTTGTCGAGTTAACCGCGACGATAAATCCTAAAACACACAAATAATATCTATAAATTATCAATAAAAACACAGAAAAATTCTTACCACTTCCTCGGCAGCGAAATCAATATACCCTGGTAGAATAATAAAGTCACTGTAAAAAAAATTAAAAACGAACTTGAGTGATTGATTTAAGACTAACAACACGTTGTGGATTACAACGTGGGCATTTAACACGTTGCGTTATTTTTAGATGTGTCGTTTTTACTTATAAGTGAGTCCCTCGCCGCGGGAAAATAATTCTTCGGCGGACAAGCCGTCTTCTGGAATCCCCTTGAGTTCTCCGTTGTATGCACCCGACATAACCGGCTAATTTTAGGCAAATAAAGCGTGTAGCGAAGTGCAAGGATTAAGTCGCATGCAGAATACTACTACTACAGCCACCTGCCGTCTGATTTTGCGTCAGAAAATGTCGCGTTTCTGCGAGGACAAGGTTATGGACTGACGTCACGATGACCGGTCATGACTTGTTGCAATTATCGGTCGATAGAACCGGGATTTAAACGATGATTTGCGAGAGGTAGATTAGATAGATGGGAGATTATCGGGACTTTTTGGGTTGGAATTAGTGATTTGATGAATTGGAAGGAGATTATTGTGGATGATAGTGTGATTTTGTGTGGTGTTTGGTGATTTGATTAGGCGCATCTAAATACTGTGGTTAATCTATTTGTTTCAAGAATTATAATAAAATAAAAATTTGAAAATATTTTAATTTGAAAAGCTCATGCTTTGCGATCAGACTTCAAATTGTGGTGGTTGCCATGCTTCATACTTGCCCTGACTAAAGCTGAAAAGAAAAGAAATAATGATTTCGACAACTGAATAATTTACAAGTAGATTTATAACTTGGACAACTTTCGTGACAATATCACATAGAAATGAATAGGATTTAAAAAAAGTATTTAC
>JAQGAS010001142.1:0-24806 GCA_034686365.1 Pachymerium ferrugineum | reverse complement strand
CCGTTTTAAGTAACTCCCTGCACGTCTTGCGCACCGAGTCCATGTTGGCTTGTCGTCCTTTCAGTTCTTCTTTAAAGAACTTGTGTTGGTCGACCAACTTTACGAGCTTGCGCTGCCTATCGACCGATTTGGCGCAAACGGAATTCCTTTTGCTCTTCAGGTCGTTCTTCATGCCCTGAATGACGGGTGCGTCGCTCGTGGGCGTCCTTTCCTTCAGCGTGCGACCGTGCCGCATGCACGTGTCGTATTCCACTTGTTTCGTTCCGGGCGACCGTTGGAATTCCTTGTGTCTGTTCAGCTGGTGTTTGATTTTTATCTGGATCGTTACTGGTCATATCGTCGATTGCCTTTTCAGATTTATCCAGCCAGTTCATCAGATCGGTGCATTCGTCGTGGAACTCTTTGGCCTCTTTGTATCCGTGGTCAAGAGCCCGCGTGCGTTCTGCCGATTTCGACACGACACGACACGACACGACACGACTGACCCATCGGTACTGGTCGCTGACGAGCAGATTCTTGATCAGGATCACGTCTTGTTTCTGGCTGACGTACTTAAGGTGAGTGCCTTTCTGGTTTAAGTTTAGCATCACCTCCCTGTGTGTTCCCACATCTTTTTGAAAAGCCTAAATAAAAAAACTCATTTAAAATTTATAATCAAACATCTTAAAATGTTTTTATTACTTTGTGATCTTCTATCTGTTGTAAAACTGTATCCATCACACGACTGACCGGTTTCAGTCCCGACAAAGTGTGCTCTGCCTTGGTCAACCAATCAATGAAATTCTGCAGCAACCTTTAAAAAAGTACCTAATTAATCCTTTTTAAAACCACAATCATCTTTAAAAAAGGATAATTTAAAACTCTTACTTGTCTACCGATGATATCGTATTTAGTTTAACCCTGAACGTCTAATTGTTGTCGAATCCATTTTCTCCATCTCAAGTGGGTTTTGAACAACTTGCATTTCGGGAAAGGATCCTTCCGGTTTAAGTTTAATTTATGCCCCATTCCTTCTTAAAATATTATTTTAAATAATCCCGTTTCTAATTATCACAAGCTAAAAATTAGCTAAAAGCAGCCTGCTTCTCTTCAAGTTGTTTATGAATCGTTTGCTGTAAATTATAAATGTGTTATTAAGATAGATATTGTAAGTGAATTACGATCTTGTTTACCTATGAATGAAATATTAGGTGGATGATAAATGTTTGTTTTCAAGAAATTGCTAATTACCATGAAGCAACTTGGAATGTAGGAATTTTTGATAAGTTGAAAATTTCTGATTAATAGCACACGCGAATTAACGTTGTCATTACTACCTCTAAACAAAAAACTAATGCATTAACTTCGTTATTTCAATTGCAGACATTCACAACATCCACAACAGATGACACCAAATCAATATTGTTTACCATTAAATTCATAAATTATTACTCGGACATTCAAGTGCAACTTGACATCAATCAATAACATATTAAAAATTTCATGAAACTGTCGAGTCCAAGACATAAACAACACACACACCCATTTACTCTACTACCATTTCCTTATTTTCTCTCGTAATTTCGAGATGATGAGGTCTATGCGTAGGAAATTCTCAATACATAGTGAACCTGCTATTATACCAGGCTATAAAAGACTTCTTGACCCGCACTATGATTGGAAACTGAAATTTGTATGGATGGCAGCTGTTTTGGTGTGCGTTTCGCCATGTTTCATTCAAATTGGGATAAGACTTAATGATTATTTGAACTATCCAGTGACTATCAACATTTACATGAAACGATTGAATTTAGTCAAATTCCCACCTGTTTTATTGTGCACTGATGAAATGTTGTCAGTTTTCAAAGAAAAATGGGCCAATTGTTCTAAGAATAATAATCAATGCATTAAATGGAAAGATATTGGAGATTTCAATGCTACTGACTTGGGTGGAATTATGACGCAGTTGAGTCATATGGACAAGGAGAAAATAAAATTGGAGAAACATGTAAGTTGAACTTTTTTATAAGTCAATAAATGCGAATAGTTGAAATGATGGAGTGAATAAATTGTTTTTGTAGTGTCCTTTTTTTGAAGACTGTACGAGAAAAGTTGTAACAGAAGATGCTGATGACACAACTTTGCAAACTATCTATGGAGAATGTTTAGTGTTGACATTAAGTAAATAGTGCCATCGTGTTATTTAAGGTTTTGAATAAAATATTTTTGTCTTTAGGAAAAGAGATGAGTTTTAAAGGGCCTAATACTTGGATTATGATTAGTTGGAATCATACAGAAATTGTAAAGGACTTAGATGACGATAACGACAGGGACAGAGTATACGTAAGTTGATGTAACACCAGACATGACATTTCACATTTTTAGTATTAAAAATAATTTTATATTACATTTCGTAGGTATCTCTTACTGATGAAAACTGGACGTATTCAGCGCACAATGCACTGTACAATTCAGAAACACTACGTGTTGGATTCAAATACAACATGCGAATAACAGCTAAAGAGGTAAGACAGAGTTTGCAATAAAATTCCGTGAAAAAGAACGTAAGATAACTTTAATGCAACGTCTTATATAACGAAATAAGCCGGAAGTAATAACAGCAACTAGAAAAATGTGTGATAGCTATTATCACGAGAGGGCATCAGTCAAATAACTGAATTTTTGCGAACCTAATGATGGCACAATTGAACACCTTGATTCATAATTTACCACGTACAACCCTTTATTTTAACAGTCATATACCTATACCACTTTACATGTCATATGTGATTTTTCATCAAATTTAGTTCAACCAAATTGGCAATCCAAAAAATCCTTGCGTCAAACATCAAGAACTTTTAAAATGCCAAACAGATTGCTACGACAAGAAGTTGTGCGAAGTGATGCAATGCAGGTAAGCATTACTTAAACAAACTTCACAATAAACCACTCACCAATATTTCCAGATTGCCTTTCATCGCCAATGGTTACTGCAAAGAATGTGAAACTTTCAACGACTCCATCCACGCATTCGTCCAAGCAGAAAAATTCTACATCCAAGAATCGTTCAGTGTGTGCAACTGCAACAGACCCTGTAACGAACAAATATACAAATTACACGTTGACAATAAACAGGTAACAGATGATGGAGCAACTTCGATCAAACTTCTTTACTCTGACGACATTCTTGAAGTATACAACGAAACTTTAAGTTTCACAACAACAGAATTGATCAGTGAAATTGGAGGAAGTATTGGCCTCTATTTAGGCGTATGTCTTTTAAGTGTCTTTGAAATTGTAGAAATATTAATGTATAAATGTAAAACAAAAGTGAAACCAGAGCAGAAAATGCCAATAGGACCCAGAAGTATAAGACAATTAAGACCATTTCATTATTAATTCATGTATTTTTTACTTGTATTAGGAATAAATATTAAAATCACTAAAATGTTTTTCTACATTTAGTACTGCTCAGACTTGTTTGAAAGTCAATTATTGGGCCCGGCCGACTGTGGTGAGTCCCTGGCCGGGGAGGATGAGCACGGACGCGGTCGGGTAAATGCTGGCCGACTGTGATGCGTCTCTGGCCGGGAAGGATGAGCACCGACGCCGGCCGAGCACGGTTCATCCCTGGTGGGAGAGTTCTGAGCACGGACACGGTCCGGTAACTCGCCGGGGCAATAAATGTTTAACAAGAGGTAATGCAATATATTACAGTTGTTTTTTTTATTTTGATTGCATTTTACATAGGGAAGTTAAGACGGAAAAAATTTTAAAAAATCTGCCTTATAGTGTTAGTTGGCTTACAGCGCTTAGAACGTCATCTACATTCATGTCGGCTCTGAGTGTTTCAACTTGTTCACTGTGAATAATATTACCAGAGTGGATGAGGAACACTCCTGTTTAAATAATTTTTTTGTAAATTAAAAATAATGTGAGGCATTTTCGGCAATACCGTCAAAAAGTTGTTCATTTTTTTTCTCTGCTGAATCGGAACTATTCATTTTGGACTGGAAAAAACGTTGCTGCAAAACATGAAATTTTTTTCTTCTTTAAAAGACTAAGGTAATTAGAAATTTTCTTTGCATACTTCAACGTCAAGAAACACTTCGCCTTTTAAATTACTCGTAAGTCCACCTATGTTTTGAGTAGTCCCAGTAACACCGTAAAACATCACACCGCGTTTATCCAGTTCAGGTTTAACTAGTGATGACACTTTTGCAGCAGCCTTTAAAATAATAATGGCTAGTTATGACTACAATTGTAAAATTCAGAATCGTACAGCTTGACGACTTGGACAAGACGCCTTTCGTAGAGCTAAAATCAACACCGTTTTAGATTTCCAAAGTTCCCTAGCCTAAAGAACGAAAGTTTTGATCGTTTTTTAAAAATATTATTATTGAGTGAAGAGACCTTAAATTGTTTTTGATTGGAGTCTGTTGCAGACTGGAGTGGAGAATCAGCTAAAAACTTAAACCAAGATTCTTCGGTTTCGGATTTACGATCAAATAGATTAAGATTCCAAATAATTGAGCCGAATCCTGTACTCAGCAAACCACCACCAACTAATCGCATAATCAAAGGCATAGTAAAAATAATAACTTTCATTTTGGCTTGTGCTTATATTTTACGCTAAAATTTTAAGACCATTCTCATATTATTCCTGCTCTACTAAAACGGCGACATTGCTGAAGCGCGTTGCGGTGTTTTGTTTACGTATACTACTTCAATATGGCAGCTACTTTCAGCCCCACAATACGCAATAAAAAGTGAACGTACCTTAATGACATGATGGCTTCGAATATTAACATCTCTCTGGACAAGCTTTGCTTCCATCAAGTATAATGACGGCACGCCAAATCTTTCCTTCACTGATCGCATGATGTTGACAGGTAAAAATGATGTCATACGTTTTGCAACCAATCACGTTTAAGACCTACACACTTTCATACAATAAATTAGAGTTATTACGATGTAACTGCTTACTTATAAACTCTCATAACGCCTATCCTGCCTAATAATATATTTGTTTGCTAATTTGAAGCTAGCTGCCGACCTGTACATTGTTTGTAAACACAAGGTGTGTTAAATACAGAACAAAACCCAATGAGTGCACAGCGATCGTATGTACCAAAACAAACTGATATTAGTCCTGACAATAAAAGTGAATAGTATATTAATTTATTTAGTCAAGTGTAAATCTACATTCTACCGAAATATTCCTACACATGCTCACCGGTACCAATCATTTTTTTGGTCTCCAAAAAAAAAATAAAATAAAAGCTTTTGAAATTTGAAAACCCTGTGCTCAATATGAATTTGTGCCAAAAACCACTTCGAACCAAATATTACATAAAACATAATTACATATTACTAAATATCCACAATTATCCTGGAAGTTTACAATTCCAAATAATTAAAATGAAAACGAATACTTTTTTCTTTGGTCTCCAAAAGATTGTCACAAAAAAAAAGATAAACTGACATAAGTAATTGACTTCTTTGGTTTCGAGCACAAAATCACTTTTTCCAAAAAATGTTGCTGAGCAACTCAATATAATTATCCAAAAAATATCTTAAAATTCCTTCAATAAATACGGAATGCAATTTTTTTATACTAAAATGCTATCCTATTACAATTAGTTTTTTTAAACCTATCGGATCATTGAGCAAACAAATCAATTAAAAACCATACCACAAAAAAAAACATTAAATCATTATACGAATATTAATTCACTTAGAAATGCATAGTTTTAGTTAGATATTTCCAAAAATTCACAAACATCTTAATTGTATTTAATAATCCAAGTTTTTTTTTAAAAAAAAAACCGAAAAATCTACACTTTTTCATACCAACACAAAAACCTACGTATTCACAAATAAGAAAGAAAATTACAATTCTTAAATAACCTAAAATTAAACATCCAAACTTACGAATAATAAAACACTGCGATGTGGGCTAGAAGAAAAAAAATTAAAAAAGAAAGAAAAAATTGTCAACCCTTTTTAACCTTAAAAAATCTCTGCTACCTAATAAGACAAGTGACACACAATCTCAAAGGTCCAATACAGTCATCATGACAAAACGCACCACAATTTTTACAAATAATCATAGCTTTCAAATTACACGCACAAGGTGGCATTACATTCGTAGATTCTCTTTTAGGCGAGGACGATTCGTTCATTGAACTGGCATTCGAAGACAAAGTAGAAACGGCCAGTGAAATACTATTACTACAGACGGTTGGAACTGACACTAAAGGCAGCCCCGTTAAAGTTGATACAGTGACTGGTGATGAGGCTAGTGACGATACCGACTGCGGTATTTGTTCTATTGATTGTTCAACGTCGGTTGACGTAGTTGCCACGTCTGGTTTTGTGTCGGAGATGTCTTCGGAAAGTAGTAAATGTAATTGCATCGTCGTTTCATTTGTTGTGCTACCGTCAGGTGGTGCACATTGAATTTCGATGCAGCTGTGTGATCGCAAGTTGGAGTCTGTGTCTTGTTTCTGAGTGGACACTCCGTTTAGTATTGGCGCACTGCGTGGTCGGTCGGGTAATGTGGAGTCGGCTTTGTTGTTTTCTGTTGTTTCTGGTTCTGTTGGTCGTTCTGGTTCGACCTGGAGATGCAGATAAGTAAATGGTAATAAAACGTTTGTGCAAATTTTAGGTGTATTCATAATCACAATTGTGGACGTTTTGTGCTGAATACTCCTGTTTTATAAAGTATGTAAAGAATGACTGGAAAATTGTATTTTAATACTATATGTTTAGTAAATGAAAACTTTCTTCAATGGGCAGTGTAAATCAATTCGTTCACAACTTACAACAAATATTGAGTAATTCTTAATGCAAGAATGCCAGCAATATCATCAAGAGCAATGCCAGAAATAATTAAATAATTTTAACATTGATGAGAGTTTTTTCTGCAAAAAAAGTGTTTGCATCGCAAAAACTGGTTTTTTTCCCAGCCCAGTAACAATTTTCCATTTTACACGCAATAGTTTGATAATATTCACGTGTGCCATTGTTATACAAGATGGCTAATACAATGTGGTTAGCTTAAAAGAAAATTGAACTACCAGATTGCGTCAAAAAAAAAAATATTGCCAATGCAAAGTATTGAGATAATCGCCTACGAATAAAGGCACAACCCAACTATTATGGGCTCTAAGATGTAACAAACTAACAGCACATCATTGTGTGCAAGTTAAGTTATTTCTTAAGTAAAATTAAAAATTTCTAAATAATCCTCTTCTGGACTTTTTGTATTGTCAATGGCCAATGGCTCTTTACCGACTTTGCAAGAATCTCTTTTGGTATCTTTAGAACAAATTGCCTGCAATACTATAAAAACATACAGTATTAAAAAACCGCTAAGGAAAAGGTTCATGCACATGCAGTGTATCATGCAAGAAGATAATAGAATAAAATTTGTGTACCTGTTGGGTGGGATATCTTACCTGTAAAGGGATCATAAGGCCCTCGGAAAGTGCAAATGGGACCCCGCTAAGGGACTTGCTAACTTGGGGAGGAGTGACTTCAATGTTTGGATGGCCTCGTTCCCTACCGGACATAGACGCAGCCACCGAACTCAGTACCAACAACGGGGTGGCGTCGGCGTCAAAGCGGGAGTTGGCAGGGACTGAACCCACCTGGTTGGTCGTTGGAGCATTGGTAAAATACGGTGGGCATCGACCAATCAGGTGGTTGCAAGCTGTGATAGAGGACCTAGATCCTGCAAGCGACAACAGCGGTGCAGTGGAAGCTAAGGGCATTAAGGGTTCACCATCCAGGTGTGCGCCTATTCCGCCCGAATCCGTCACTCGGAAAGACGATGTAGAAGACGATGAAGAAAAAGGCGGTAATTGTTGATGATGTTGTAAATAATTTATATTATTACTATTATTAATTTTACTAGTCTTATCTTGATCCACTGCTGTGACCAGGGCGGTTAACACGTCGTCAGAGATGAGTCCAAGATTTCTCAATAATTGTTGATCGACTGCAGCTACACATAAGTCATCGCCCCCTGCATCCTTAGTTGTAGTTTCAGATGATTGGTCAGTTCCAGCGACGAGTAGCGACTGTAGTAGAAGGGGAGTGCTCAAAGGCATTGGTGGAACCAGTGTTAATAGCGGGATAGCGTTGGCCGGAGTGTTTAAACAGGGTTGTGCGGCAGTTGCCACGAGTCTCGGGGTTGTGTTACCCTGCCATAAAGTGCGGGTTGTGGTTGTGGTGGCAGTAGCAGTGGGGGAGGGGCCTGCATTCGGGATCGGGGCCGATTCGGTAGTGACCTGCCTCGCACTTACATTCTGGCTTTTTCTATTCATCAGATGTTGCTGCACGCTGTTTAGTTTTGGGTTGCGGCTCACGGTGGCGGTAGCTGCACCGCCGCCTTGCATCAGTGCTTCGCGGTTCTTACTCGATTGTAGAACTGCTTGGCAGATTTGGTAAGAGCGCTCCAAGTTGACACCGTCGACTGTTCGAACTCCGCACGAACGTGATGCGGTATTCTTTGCCGTTGACTGTTTTTTGAATGAAAAAAATTTTTTTTAGTATTTTATAGCCTTTTATAAAAGAGACAGTTTGTGAAATTGCGTAAAACCATATGGTTGGAACACCCACACGCGATGTTGGATCAAATAACTCTGGAACGTACGATAAATTTTTTAATTAATCACCACTCTTGCTTTTGTTTTCTAGTCTGGATACACAATCCAAATCAAATAAACAAAATTTTGCTGTACTTTTCCAGTTCAATCAATGTTTTAGTTGAACCTCTTACTTGAATTCGGCAAATTTAAATTTGGTCTGCCAAAGCATCATTCCACGCCTTGTCGAACAGGCAATAGTTTGCATCAATAATCGTTCCTAATATAGTCAGAGGTCAACTAGTACTTTTTGAAAGCCAATTACGAAAATTCGCAAACTGTCTACCATACTGTCAAAGACCTGAGCTCGAGATAATAAACGGGATTTATTTTTCGTCATTCCAGCGACGTTTTTAATGAGATTCACAGTTGGTTGCTAAAGATTAAGAGAAAAAAATGTCAAATGATTTAATTATTTACATTAAATAATTTGACCTCTCTGGTAGGCGACGAACGAGTCGATTCAGCAGCCGGTGGTGGATCCACTGGTCGCTGATTTTCTATCGTACTCGACGACGTCGATTCTAACGGTACAAAAGGTGACGCCTCTCTATTCTCATCACTCAAACTTCTGTCCTCTGAAGTCGCTTCTTCAGGATGACTCGCTTCCGGTGAAGAGCGCGACTTCTTAGGACTTGACTCACTCTCAGTTGACGAGGGTCGTTTTAAAAGACCACTTGCCTACAAAATTACATTATAAAAATATTTATCGAAAATAAATCTTTTTTTTATTCCTTAATACCATCGTGTCTACAGTGTATGAATCAGTAGTTGAAGACGCTAAAGTTACAACAACAGCAACGTTCGTACGCGAACCACTCGCAACGGGCGAATCGAGGGTGGACGAATCAGCTTCGGTGCACGATGACGTAACGATCGGTGGCGTTACAGTCGAAGTGGTGACCGGTTCTGAATTCGTGGTTGTTACTACTACGTTTTCTTGTGGTGGCGGTGTTTGTTCTTGGAATTTGGCTCGTAAATTTAATGCTTCGGAAATTTTTAACTGCGCGCTTCGAGTTATCGTGTTGAATTCTGGGATTTTTGGTTGCGAATTGCGTGTTGTTGTTGTTGATGTTGTTGGCATGTCAGATATTTTTACAGAACACTTTGAAGTTGTAGGCGAATCGGTATTTCTTTGTTGGGAAGTTCGAAAAGTTGATGTTGAAGGGGTGTCACATGTTTTCTGTTGAGTAGTTCGTGATGTTGACGCTGTGGGCGCTTCTGAGGTTTTAATTTCCATTTGACGTTGAAGTTCTTCAAGCTTTTGTTTCTTTGCTTTGACTGATCGTGTTGTTGTCGTGCTAGTACTTTCGACTTTTTTCTCTTCTATGACTGTTTCTTTACCCCAAACGGGTTCAAAATGCCTTATCTAGGAAAAGAAAATAGTTTTATAAAGTTACAACCAATCTAGATAATTTTTTTAAAATATATTTACTTTCCAAAGGTCTAATTTTCCTTGATCTTTTTCAGCTTCTGCTTTTAATTTACTCTGATTCTCTGGGATAAATTCACCATCTGATAATCTTTCTCTCCAATCCTGACACGCTCTTCCAAAAAATTCGTTATTAAGTGCAGTGCCCGCTAACCGAATAACATTATCTGAGTTAACAACTTTATCTACTTCCGGTAATAACTGCATAAGTTTATATTGGCATAGTTGTGGAAGGCTATTAAATGTGTGTCTATTTATCAAAGCCTAAAAACAAGAAATAAAAAATTAATTTTCAAGTATTGGTGAATTAAACGCTTGAATACTTTTAAGTCTGTATTGACAAGAATAGAACCCGGTGTTTCTAAATCAATACTATCGCCACACGGTGATTCAACCTGTGAACCTGTAGGACGTCGAGTTCGTTTCCTGGGCTAAAAATTAGAAAAATTAATTTTAATGTTATTAAGACTCAAAGTTTATAAATAATTTTACCAATCCTTGAGACTCGTGTTTGGCTAATGAAGCGACATTTACAGTTGGACTTGGAGGTGCAGGAAGTGGCTTCATAATAATTCTAGGATATAAATTTGTATTCGTACATGATGCGATTGATGTCGTTTTCTTGCGCCGTTTTTGTTGTTGTTTAAGTGCATGTTTTATTGCCCTTTTACTGTGGGTGTGAGGTGACACCTTTAAAATAATTAAAAATATTAATAAATGATAACTAGACAAATTTAAAAATCGAGACCTTTCCGGGAGAATTTCCTCCTCCTGAACTTGAAGAGAAAACGGCACTGGACGGTGAAAACGAATTATAAAATTGTCTCTCTTCCCTCAAAGAAGAATAACTTTTGGTATTATTATTGCTATTGAGACTTGATTTGCGCAGCCGTTCTAGTGACAGGTTATTTTTACGAAACCCGTTTGGTAATTTCACACATAATACTAAACATAGAATAAAAAAAAAAAATGTATAAATATACTTAAAACTCAATTTCAAATACACAAAACTTACTTTTTCCTTTTTTCCTTTCTTTACTCTGTTTACTCGATGAATTATTATTTTCTTGATCATCTGTTTCATCACTTGAACTTGCTTCAGAACCACCATCATCATCTTCTTCTAAAAAAACAGCTCCTTGTGGAATTTCACTCTGTTGATTAAAAAAATTTGAAAACATACTTAAAGATTAAAGGATGAAAAAATTTAGTACATTTTATAAGCACTAACTGATAAATAATTTAATTATCCGATATAAAGACTAACCGTTAGACATAATGAGACATGA
Source organism: Pachymerium ferrugineum (assembly GCA_034686365.1). Classification (NCBI taxonomy): domain Eukaryota; kingdom Metazoa; phylum Arthropoda; class Chilopoda; order Geophilomorpha; family Geophilidae; genus Pachymerium; species Pachymerium ferrugineum. The sequence continues at coordinate 13,452 of JAQGAS010001142.1, read as the reverse complement.
ATTTCTTATAGGGTCATATTTAATCATGTGTTATGTAAGTCTACTGACAAATAACGTTAAAATTTGTAGTGTTTTAAAATTTAACGTGCTATTCTACAATCTAAAAATTTTCGTATATTTATCAAAACATTAAACTCTTACTAAACAGCTTCTCATTTTTATAAAATAAAAACAAACTTTTAATCCGTATTCCTGTTTCCCTTCAACTTTATAAAACGTCGGATCTGGGCCTCTTGAATTGGCATGAAGCATCGAATTTAAGCAAGCAACACTTGCATTTCCACTAAAAATAAAGTTACAACACGAGTAAATAACGACATTCAAAATAATATAAGAGTGACGCTTACCTCAATTCTTTAAGATTGCGTTGTTTGATTACTTGTAAAATATCCCTGCAGCTGAGTGGCATTTTTGGATAAATTTCCATCACCTAGAAAAAATAATAAAAATGAATATTAATATTTTAATTATCTCGTATCACGCTAAATGCGCAATTTGTGTTAAAATTATTAATATAACGTAGAATAAACGAGATTTCTTATGCGTTTTGTGTCGAAGTGCGTACGTGTTAAATGTAGGATAAGATCGGCACAATTTCTTACGTAGCTCGTGTGAGAAATGTCAAAAAAAATAATAAATGATTTTGTTCTCGTTTTGTAGTTTGTTGTTGAATCACTTACGATTTTGGCCGCTTCGGCCCATGTTCGGCCCTTCTTTTTTTTAATTTGTTTATCTTTGGAGTTTTCCTGTTGCATATTTGCGAATCATTGATTCATATAGTGAAAAAAATACGATTAAACCTTGTGTTCATGGCTTGACCCTAAATACGGCTAACCAGCATCGACCATTTTACAACCACAACGGTGGTTGCAACCGATAAAACGTGAAGAAATTAAAAACGGATAAAAGCGTTTTCAGTTAATTTTAACACTTGTCTACACATGTATAGCTGTAATTCTCGTTATCGCACTAATATTAATCGTAATTTGTACAAAATTTGCTTTTTTTACGAACAAAAAAAAAATATTTCGTTTCATAAATCGGGTTTTCTTCTTACTACTAAACCTCGGTTTAGCGAAATGTCACGAATTAAAATGGGCATGTGAACGAACTTCTTTTCTCTTTTAAACGTTATTTAAATGCAATTTACATTTTAAATTTTATCTAACAAACGTTTGGTAAAACTTATTGGTTTTTAAAATATGTAAAAAATGTGTGTCGCTGATGCCATCTGGTGTTAGCTTAGAAGCTTAAATGACAGATAATTAAAAATTTTTATTCCATATCAAATACATTTAAATAGGAAAAAATACCGGCGGTAGACAAATGGGTTTTACAGATGAACAAATTCCTATTCATTTCTTACAAATTTTGAAGACACTTAAAAAAAAAACAGAAACAAAAAATCAAATTTGCTTTTTCAAACTCCCCTTCTTGTGTAATTTCCGTGACATTGCGGCCCTCGTTGAAACTCGGACGCAGTAGCCATCGCCGCAATATCGTCGCACGATTCCGCCCTTTAAAAAAAGAATTATAAACTTTTAAAAACAAAAAATTAATTATTTTTCCAATTCTTACTTTTGGGGGCCTGAGCGACCTAAATAATTTACAAGCCCTTTTGGAGGAAGAACAATTGGTCCATGCTAAAAAACGATTACAAAACAATTTTAAAAATTATACAATCATAATTTTTAAAAAAAAAATTGTGAGGGATGAATTTTTATAGTGATTCAATATTTCCCCTCCTTACCACGCCACCTGAACGAAGAATTCGCGCGTATTTGTCTGTTTCTTTTCTGGCTTGATCTTCGTTCATTTGGATTACATGTAAACACAATCCCTGATAAAGAGTTAAAAAGTAGAAAACCTTGTAAGCTAATACTAATTTCTCTTACTTTCCAGTTAATAGGTTCAGTAGCCTTAGGGTTGTGTGGAATGTAATGACCAATGGTCATCTTAACCACTCGATGCTCATCTGTTAAAAAAATATATAAACTATAAGTTGCTTCCTACAGTTGGTTTATTACTTACATCGCTTGTAACAGTAAATAAAGTCGAAAACCATGTCAGATAACGACTATGAATTGAAATTAAAGTAAATATTATAATTTTTGTGATAAAATTTTTTTTTACCTTATACACAAGGGGTTTGTACATGAGGTCCGCACGCCGGCTCAAACCGAGAGCGCCATATACGCCTCCGTAGTAAATTCCCAAAACCACATGATAGTAACTTCTCTCGCAGAAACGTGTTTTGAAGTTGATAGGAAAACGTTCAAGGTTTGGGAGACCGTTAGTCAAATAACTGAAAAATAAAAAGTAATCTAATTCAGCCAATCACACTCACAGTAGAGAATTTTCATACGGAGCTCAATGATTGGTTTAAGTAAGTCACACGTCACATGCTCCAAAAGCAAAATACCTCAACAATTAGGAAGGAATAACACCACAAATACAACAAAATATCATCCAAATATTGACTACAACCTTCTGGCATACACTTACGATTACAGCCCATACTATGACCTATATGCTTACATGCCCAAAACGACTGATTCCAAACATTTAATTGGCAATGATTCTCGCATCATAGTTTTGGCTGTTTCCATCAATCTGAAATGACAAAATTTTCAATGACTACATCAAAGGCAAAAAAAAGTGAACCCTTACGACGACATTGCTTTGTTCTTCTTTATTTCAAAAAATTGTGTTCCCGTATGGTTGTACTGCAATTTCTCCATATAATCTTGGACAGCAATGGTGAAGTCCCATGGGTTAACTGAATTCCCCTGGCCATTCAACATAGCTGGGGCCACTGGAACTATTTGCTGCAATTAAAAGAGAAACTGTTCATTCTGGAATTGACAGTTATTTTTAAATTTACTTGTTTTAATTCTTCACTGTATCTGATTGAGTTGATCACATCTTTCTTATGTGGATATTGAAGCATCGCAAATTCCCACATCATTTCCCACGTGTCCGTTTCAATAGGGAATCCATTTCGATTAACCAGAAACAAAATGTCGTCGAAATTTGTTCCACGTTTACCGTCCACATCCTTCATAAACACGGCATTCCTTGCAAAATTTCGAGGGACCTCGGCTGGAACTGGCATCGGTACCAACATTTTTTTTGACAACAAAAATTAAATTAAAACACACAAATATTAAAAACTATTCAAAACTAAAACAAAAAAACAAAAAAACCGCGAATAGGAAACTAAAACCCAACGTCTAGCATGCCGATTAGTCCCTAATTTTGATCTCTATGATGACAATCTGTTTCGAAACGTGCGCGTTTAAAACCCCCTAGCGACAAAAATTGTCAAAAAACATGGCTGACTACTAAACAGTTAAAATGAATAAAAACTCTCATTTTAATGATAAAAAATACTAATAAATTACGGTACAAAATGTGGTTGCGGCCAATTTACACCCATTTTTTTCCTATAATGCCTCTTTACTGGTATTAATATACACATTAGAATACTTGACACACTCATACACAATCCAAGGAAAAGTAAACCATACACAAAACTCCCAGTCTTGTCCTTAATGAACCCTAAAAGAAATTTGTAGTAATGTTTTGTACATTATACAATTCCCATTAATTTTTACCAACTACAGCAGGTGTGACTAAGCTAAATAGTCCTTGAGTTGTGCGTACTATACCAAAAGATGAAGCAACTTTAACAGTACCATGATATTCAGATAAAAGTACTGGAATAAGAATAAAACAAGCACCAGCAAACGTTCCATGAAGAAACAAACAACAAGCAATCCAAGTGTAACTAGGTAAAATCACTACTGCAACTATTGAAAGACTTGTAACAGTCATTCTAAAAATTAGAATAAACTATTTTAAATAAAAGTAAAAAAACTTTTTTTTATAAAAATCCGCTACTTGAGACAATGGTGACCTTTTTTGGAATAGCTACCACTGCAGTAAGTAGCGGACAACTTACGAAAAAAGAAGTCCTGTGTGTTTAGATACGAAATTTTGATCAAAAAACCACCCAAAAGCTAATCTGCCAATCAAATCACCACTTGATGAAATTGTCAGTAATAAACTTGACGACTGAGGTGTATATCCCAATCTCAGGGCGTATGAAGGAATGTAAAAGAGACTTTGAGGATAACCAGATGCAAGGAATACGGTAGAAAATAGTAATACAACAAAAACAGGATTGTAAAGTAAGGTTAAGTCAAGGAAGAAGTATTTGTAAGCGAAATTGCAACAACGTTTTGTATCCTCTTGGTCGTTTAATGAATATCTGCCTTCTTTTCGCTCCGTATGTCTTCGTATGGAAAGCCGGTGTTTAATCTGCAAAGAAATATCAGAATTACAAACAATTCTTTAAATAAAAAAAATGATAGCAAATTCGCAGAACCAGAATTCTCAAAATTATTAATAAACTAGTCAAAACCTAAGTTCAACCATTTTTGGCACATTAATAGCTGCACTCGCACATTCAGGCAAGATTCAGCAATGTACAACTATGATCAAAGAGCCATTATTACTGCAATGAATTTCTCTATAGTATAAGCATGAAGATAAATTTGTTAAAGCAAAACTGACGTACTACCTGTTTGCAAGTCTCTATTGGATTTGGTAACTGCACACACATCAAACTATGTTCCCGTCTCTTCTCATATTCCAGCGACAACACATCATCCTGCGGAACATGCGTCATTGCCGATCCCCAATGAACAACTGACGGTGCAGACGCTTCCAATGGCGGCCTCGACATTTTTCTTTTCATATTAGTCACAACGTTCGGTTCACGGTATAATAATGCTCCTACACAAACATGAAATAAAAACCCTCCTTGTATGAGCAAAGCTCCTCGGAAACCGTATTCGTCCGCAAGGATGCGAACAAGAGGCGGTTGTACCATTGTACCAATAGATGTACCAGCCAATGCAAAACCAATTGCCATAACTCGTTTTTTGCGGAAATATTTTGTTACCATTAGAAGACCAGGAGTGCAAGAAAACCCTGCACCAATTCCTAAAAATTGCAAAAATCTTACTGCCCAAAAATTTTTTTTAAATTTACACCGCAAAAAATTAAAGAGTGCACATTTTCACTTCTTTTACTCCTTGCAGTGCAGCAAATTAAATTACCTGAGATAAGAAACATGAAAAACATATATAATACACTATTGGCAAAATAACATAGAGACAACCCTAATCCACCAAGAAGTCCTCCGATGAATGCAACTATCCGGCATGAAAAAGCCATTGACATAGCACCAGCAAAAACGCCTACAACAAAAAATTTGAAAATAAAAATAAAAATGTAAAATTCAAATTCTTGTTCATTTTACCACAGCCAACAACCAATGCAGATGCAACTGAAGGAATCATTGAAATTTCCACATTTGTACTCTCAGGAAAAGCGTTTCTAACGTCATTGTAAATAACACCAAAACAACGAGTCATTCCCACGAGCAAGGCGAAGGTTAGAAAGCAAGCAAATACACACAGCCAACCCCATCCACCATCCGGTGGATTGTAAATGACTTCTCGTCGCCTACTTCTGATAATACTCGACGCTTTTTTCTTAATTGGTCGTGAGTTTGAACTTTCAGAATTTGTGGATTGCATAATTTGTAGCTTTTTTGATCTAGTGACCTAACCAGGTACATTAAAATCATTTTAAGAGCATCAGTAAATATAGTTATTGACGATTTAGTAATCTGGAGTAGTACACTGTCTACTTACATTTTGATTATTTTTAACTATATAGCTATGGACGAACAATTGTAATAATTGTTGCGTGCACCGTTGTAGGAGTCATTTCCGGATTTGTAATTGTTTATGATGTATTGTCTCTTGGAATAAATCTTGGCATTGAATCTGTTACCTAAGTTTTTTATCGATGTGGATTAAAATTATTCAACTTTCTGAGGACTCGATTTAGAAGTTTGCGAAATAAGTACAACGAAGACCCAAAGAACCAAAATGGACAATAGTAGTTTAAGTAAGTTTGGCACATCAAAAGTATCAAAAGCATAAATACTTCATAGTTTTTTTTCTTTTTTTGCTTCTGTAAATTTCGAAAAGGGATACAATTTTGCATCTCGGTCTTGGACACAAGAACGTCCAGTTGACACGTTGATAATTGTAGCAGTTGATTTTCAATGTAGCACTAGTTTGGTTTAGTGAATTCTGTGTTTAAATGTTCAGGTTGACTGCTGACCAATACTGCACATTAAAATTATTTCCTAATCACATAGAGTCGTTGTGCATTGCCCTGATCAGAAATAATAAAAATAGTGTTATGACTAAATAGCAAATTTCAACCTTTTAACAGCTGAAAATTTGGTCAATTATTTGCAGTTCTAGAAGATAAGGTAATAACGTTCCACTTCTGTCTACGTAGTTAGTTGCAACCATAAAAAAAATAATAAAAACAAAGCAAACTCACTATTCCGTAAACATAACGTACCATAATCCTTTACATAAATAAAGAATTAAAATTGAAATATTCATATTAAAGATGCGCACTGAATTCCTATTCATTTGAGCTGAACTCATGGATAATGGAGCAGAAGACCCCAAATCGTGACACTAAATCACGACTATTATTTTAATTTAAATTCAGGCCACTTTGATGTAGATAAATGAGCAAAAACCAATATGACAATCCTTTTTTTTTTCCTCCTCTCTTACAAAACTTTTATTTGCAGAGACAACAGGGGAACTTGATTAAAAACAACAGAAAACCAGACGAATAAATTTCAACTCTTCAGCTTATGCCTTGAATGATAATAGACTCTCTACATGAAAAGAATCAGAAGGCCAAACATAAAAAAATAAAATTATCTATGAATTATTTATCATTACCCTATACTAATTTTACCTTACAAAGATAACCATATTGCATCAATTTGGGTAATCATCCACCAAAAAAAGATCAAAAAGTGATTTCTTTAGTACGAGAGAAGTTCAGTATTCCAACATTTATTACAATAATTATAAATAATTTCTCGATACTAAAGAATTGCTGACTGTGAACCACAATCTATTCTCAAACTTCATCAATCATCAATCAAATTTAGCCCTCATCAAGTGATGCAGAAGACTGCATTTGGGCCATACAAAAGGAAACAGATTCAACATGACTATGTAACTTCCAAGATCTTTGAACCATTTCATTATTTTACGAGACAAAAAAATTTCTTTCTCATTTTGCCTAATGATTCCAACTCGAAGATCTTCATCTACTGTTGAAACCTTATATTTAGTGAAATCTAAGCATGAAGATAAAATTATAACTCTTAGATGGGGAGGGCAATAAAATTTCAAGGTAAAACAAGTTTGTTGGTGGTGCGATCCCTGTCATGTCACTTTCACCAAGGTGTGGAGATTCCCTGAACCAGGTGTTGTCTCCACCCCTCCAGGCGTTGACCCAGACTTTTTTTTCAAGGTCATCATGATTCCTTTAATAAAGGGTGCTCATCATCATCATCAAAAAGGGTCAGAATTTCTCCTTGACATTACCTCTAACGGTTCGGTAATTATGGACCCCCTTCTGTGAAAGGGTTTGTGTGGTACAAATGCATTAAGGAAAGTTGTTTGACATAAATAAAAAACTGTGGGAAAATGAGAAAATAATTAAAGTGAAAAAAAAAATATTTCTTTAAAGTGTAAGATTTAGAAAATTTCATAAAACGTTACCTGCATTTGAAAATTTCATAATATCAACAAAGTTTTCTCATCTACATTTCCATAATGAATTTGTGCTCAAATTGGAAAGTTAGATGATGAAAGAACAAGTTTTTTGTTATGGAGTGATGATATAATGAGTGATTAAATAAAAATGTATAAATATGGGCAAAGAATTTTTAGTGTTGAAATGTTTTTTTTTGTAAATTCTAATTTTGTGTTGTGTATAATAAAAATAAATTATAGGTTTTAAAAAGCACCCTAAAATTCCTCGACCGTAAATAAATGTCATAGGGGACATATCACTTGCCCGCATGCGTTGTAATGACATGTTTCTAATCTTTGGTTCAGAAAAAAATAGAAGGATTCAATGGGCCTTTGTCTCAAAGATTCTTTGGAACCAACGGCCTTAAAGGATACAAAAAAATTTGATCATGTTTAAAAACTGATTACATAATCAAAATGTGATCAATTTCGATCAATCGATAATCAGTCTTGTAGCACCCACCATCAATTACTAAAATTCCCATAATGCAACTTTTTCAGGCTGCCATCTTGTTTAAAACAATGCTATTAAAACATGACTAATAAAATACACAAAATCACAAAACACAAAATCTTGCATTTAACTTCGCCCATTGAAAAAAAATTACAAGTTTTAAGGAATGTTTATAACCTAAAAAAAAATTCAACTATAAAAGTGAAACCCATAAAAAACTATTTATAATTCATTTTTAGTTTCATGGATGTTCATAAAAGCGAAACACGCTCAAAGAACCAAAGGCACCTACATTTCACATTCAAAATGGCAGAAATATTTTGATAATGAGTTGTTTGTCAATTCATATTATCAACCTGCTCATCACCCTTGAAGAGATCATTTGACTCACAATCTATGTAATCAATTTTATTGTAATTAAACAGTCCAGCAAAAATTAGTCCATAAAAATCAGATAAAATTGACTTTCATTGTGTTATCACCAAAAGTAAACAACGAGTGTCGCAATTAGCTATTTGTATTGACACCAATTGCATGGCTGGCTTTGTCTTAATTTACAACTGTAAACACTCATTTTTATTAATAAGTACTTTATACTTTCAATTACGTAGTCAATTCTGATAGCAGGGTCCATCGGATTAAATGACTGGAAAATTATAAATTCCAAAAAAATTGATATTACAACACTAATTGAAGTCAATTTTAACCAATTACTGAGAACCTATTCTCAAAATTGATTAAACTAACATTTTTGTATCATTAACTGCTGCAAACCACACATTACCAATGTCTGATCAAAAGTGAGATCATTACCAAATTTTACTTCAACCCAATGCACTTCATTACCAATACACACCACAATTACAACATCCCAATTAGTCACCCAACCCACAACTCCACCATATCAAAACTCGTTTACTATGTAAATCAGCTCCGGTATCGTCTCACAAAAAAAAAAAAAAAAAAAAACACAACATGACAAATTGAATATATTCTTAATATTTAAGACCCCTGTCAGCACAGCATGAGGGAGGGGGTACGAATCACGATTCCCCCTCGGGCCAACAACTAAAAACATTAAAAAGCCGGACGAGCACCCATCTCACTCTCACACACACGCACAGCACCACCCCCGCAACAGGTAAGTCAAAATGACAATCTCTGCACCGTTAACGAAGTGATGAGTAGTCACTTGTGTGAATCAACGCTCCATTTCCTTTTCCATTTTTCCACTCAATTTAATCGATCGTTCTATTACAAGAATTGAATACACACAATTATTTAAACATTTCCAACTGAAATTTATCCGTGTGTGACATTTTTGGTTGGTAGTGTGAGGCTCACGTGACACAAATTAAGTTTTTTTTCTTCTCTCTTAATATGCCTAGCAGCTGTTTTTCCTTTTTGCTAAGAATCTAGGCCAACAGGTTGGCTGAACACACGGAGAAAGTTGTCTCACTACACAACACCACATCGCACTAACAACTTGGGGCCTTTAACACATACAGAGCAATAATCGTCAGTCTTCATGTAAGTAATGAACTTTCGTGTTTTGAAAGCGGCAAAAATGAATTTTCCCACAATTCAATTCGGGAATTGGTGTAATGTTCTAAAATTTCTATACTTTTTTTCCTTTTTAAAAGGTAAGAAATTTATTTTCTTAACCAATAAATAAGAAACTTTTCCCAGAATCCAATTTATAGATACGTAGTATTTGGTGTAACGTTTCTTTTAAGTCAATTGATTTTTATAACGTAATAAATTCACTGTCTTTAACGTTATGAATCACAGAAAATGAATTTTTTCTTAGATTCAATTTCCGCTTATTAATACAATATTTTCACTTTACAAAATTTTTCTTTACGTTATTATACATCTCTAACGTAAAGAAAAGATAATATTTTAAAAAGTTTTAAAACATAAATTTTCTTAGAATTCAATTTGAACTACTTTATAACGTGACAAATTCTTACATTAACGTTTAATATTGTTGGAGCAGTTTCTTTTATCGTTATACGAACCCAGAATTGGGGTCTGACATAACGTTTAAGTAATTAATTTTCCACATTCCCACGACATTTTCTTTACGTTATAATTTTTTTTGAATCCAAACAAGGAAAAGTGTTGAAATTGATATTAGGGCAGTGGCTTTGATTTATTTTTAAAATGGTGTTTAGTAAAAGGTGTTAATTGACGAATTGTTCTTTAGGATGTTGAACTCGTTTTAATTTTTTTTTTCCATAATCCAATTTTTAAGTGACATTTACTCGGCCTTGACAATTGTGCAAGATAAAAGTCAAAGAAAAAAAAAAAAAAATCAAATTGGGTAAATATCTAATGGATGTAGGTAAACGGGAAGTGAAGTGACGTATTATTTTTACACGTGACACGAATAATTCGGTCGAGGAAATGCTGCTTGACTAATGGAACGGGAAACAAAATTCAAAACCATAAAAAGGAACTTAAAAAATTTTTTTACGGAAAAGAAAAATTTTAAATTACTCTACAGTTAGTATTAATTAAAAAAGTGAAATGTTCCGCGAAATTGGAACGCTCACAAAGTTAATTGAATAAAATTAAATTAACCAAACAACCACATACCGTTAATAGCAAAAAAAAAAAAAAAAAAAAAAAAAAAAAAAAAAAAAAAAAAAATTTTTTTTTTAAAGTTTAAAAAGGTAAAAAAATCGGGGCCAATGTTAGAAATTAAAATGAGATTAAAGAATGAGGTGACAAATATTTAATCATTGTTTTGATGCAAAGTGCGAGTGAAAGCAGGACTATTGTGATCAACGAACAATAGCGGGTGGTTACTTGAAAAGATTGTGGTTCGGGTGGTGTGTGGATGGTCATCCAGCTGAATCCACGTGCTTCATGCCCTACTTGGATTCCTACTCGTATTTGGGTCAACTCGGAACCCGGTTCGCTGACCAATTCGCGCACATCGTAACCAACATCAACCGCCATGATTTTCACTCCTAAATCCTAACATCATTTACTTTTTTCTAAAAAAAGCAGTCAATTTTTTCCAACTATCTCCGAATAATGTAAAATACCGCGCGAAAAACAGTTTTTTTTTTTTTCGCATTGTTGTATGCTCCGTTTCTCATCATTGATTGTTGGTTGTTTTTTTTTTCGTATTGTTGTGTTTTTTCCATCAACGCGCGGGATTGATTCTACGTGGCAATTGGGAATGAACAGGTATTTGTAATATTTTCCTTATTCTTTGTAAGTGTAAAAGATAGTCGAGGCTGCATTCACGTTTTATTCTCACGGAAAGACCTGACCTTATAATTTTTACCGACCTTTAAAGTGATTATATAGTGAGGCCAGTAGAATAAAGTTTTTTTTCTCCTGTTGTTTTGGGATTGATTCAGTTGAGTTGTAGTGTTGGTGGTTTTATTACGTGGATTTTTAAATCTGTTTTTCACGTTGAGAGTTTAATGGCTTGGTGTTGAGATGGAGCTCACTTGGGTAAGTTTTTGGTATGAATTTAAAGGAAAGTTTAGGTTTGTCATGTAAAGTAGAAGAGTTTCGCGGTGTAATGCATAAGTAGGTGTGGTTTAGTTCTTATTGACTTGTGTTTAAAGTAGAAAATTGTAACTCAATTGCTGATAACAATATTGCAGTCAGTAATAGATATCTGTGCAAATACAATCTTCTGTCGGTGTCTTAACAATTGCTGTGTTATTTGTCAGATTTCAGACATTATTTGTTAAGTAGTTAGCAATGAGAGAGAGAATATTATTGCTAAGCGGAACTCAAAAATATGCAAAAATACACTTTCAATTAATAATTTTGCAAAAATTTTATAGAAAATTGACAGTTTTTTTTTTTACATTTTATGAAAATTTCGCAAATTGACATAAATTTTGCAAAATTTTTAGCGGCCAATTACTTGCAAAAATGCTTTGCAACGTTTTTGCAAATTATTTCATACCTTTGCCTAAAAACACACTTGCTGCAGTTCCAGCTTTTACAAACTTAAATTTTGCCCAGCTCAGAATTTGCTTGTTTTCTTGCAAAGAACTTCACTTTTACACAATACCATAACATTTTCACGCATTAAAACTGCAATTGTGTGCAAAAACTCTGCAATAACACCACAGTTTAGTAATGGATATTTCTAAACATTGAAACGCAAAAACTTTAACCATACAAAAATTTATCATCATTATCAACTTCAACAGCAATACTTTTCAAACCCAGCATTCCACATAAGACAAACACAGCCATAAACACCGTTTTATTACCACTCACAGGACACTGAAATTATAATTTCCACTTTTAATAACATACGAAAACTCCCATGTTTAATTTCTACCTTAATAAAACAACCACAAAAATGATCCTATAACAATCATAACAAAACCACAAATTCCTATCATTATCTCTACCATTGAACTCCACATTTTTGGTACCAGTCAATACTAAAAGAAAAAAATTAGTTTATTGTTCATTGGAACCAAACTGTGGGTGGGGTCTTGAATCAAATCTAGTGCTGGGTAACAGTAGCCCTTCAAGGTTATTAAAATAAAACACCTTGAATAATATTTTTTTTTCTATCTTTTTTAAACGAAGGCCACCTATAATTTGCAAGCAACGGTAACCAAGGCAAGCTTTCAGTCATGTTTTTACGCCATGTGAACGTCGTAATAATTTTCATCATTTCTGGATTATGTTGTGGTTTCCCTTCGGATAAGGTAAACACAATTTTCCAATTTCTCAAATACTTGAAACTCAACCGGTCTTATTTTTAGATAAACAGAAAATTCACGCCTCAACAGTTGAATCGTGTATTTAATTGGAATAATGATGGTTAGTGCAGATCTGGATTAATTAAATTTTAAATAATTTAGTAGGTCAATTACCAAACGGAATTAGGTTTTAAGTCTATTGATGGCATGGATATGTAATCATTGACTTTTTTTTTTTTTTTAAATTTGCAGTACCAGAATATGAAATAGTTCAAATACATCAGAGGACAAAAAGAAGTACAGACCCCAGTGTTGATAAGGTTATACACGTTTCTGCATTTGGCCAGAATTACAAGTTGAAGTTAAGGAAGAATGTACATTTAGTGAAGAATGCACGACGGTTAAAAGTGTTGTTGGCGGATGTTAGAGATGGACGGCTGGAGTTAAAAGAAGACTCTACTACCCAGGTAAGAATAGTTGCGTTCTTTCAACAGATGCAGCGTAATACCTTTTCCCCGCGATCCGATGCACCGTGATCGGCCGAGAGGGTACGGGCAACGTCCGTACACCTTGTCCCCGCGAT
>JAQGAS010001141.1:0-24827 GCA_034686365.1 Pachymerium ferrugineum | reverse complement strand
CATCATCAGTTTTGTGAGTAAAACGCGGACAAGGAACGTGTTTACGACATCAAAAACATTTTCAGCTGTCATTTATTTGTTGATGTTTTACGCCAGCCATACAATGATTTGATATTTTTAATTCTTTTTTTCATTTTTATATCTTTTTATGACACTTTAAATTTGCACTCGCAAATTATCGCTTATTATTCAATTTGAAATTTTTTACCCTCAAGGCTAAGCTGGTTCTTTTTGCATTCCAAAATTGTTTTAAATATTTTTTTACAGAAAGATCACCATTGAAACCGCAACATATATTTCAATGTGAAAGATTTCGTAACACTGTTTTCTATTAAATACAAATGTGTGCTATTATTATTTGTGCATTTATTTGTGACTTCCAACTTAAAAAACGGTTCTTGTGGAAAGACATCGCTTGATACAAGGCACATTTGAATTTTTTTTATTATTAATGAGGTTTGAATTTATTTAAATTACATTGAAATGCAAGCTTGGTTTCATTGGTGATCAACTTGAAATTTCAACTTGAAATCCTTATTTAGCTCAAGCCTAAAAGGTGCTGGTGCTTTTTGCATAAGTTTTTGAAATGGTCTTAAATATTCTTTTACCGAAATGTCACTCGGTGAAAACTAAACACATGATATTTCCATTCTTTGAAAAATGTAATGGACTTTATAACATTTTTAATGGGCAAATGTGTCATTCTTTGTGCGTTTATTTGTAACTTCCAACTTAACAAACGGTTCTTGTTGTGGAAAGACATCGCTTGATACAAAGCACATTCGCTTTTTTCCTAATGTAAATGGGGTACGAGCTTATTTAGTCTACATTGAAATGTAAGCTTGGTTTTATTGGTGATTGATCATAGAGCTGAATTCATGGAAACATTTTAAATAGAAATCGGCTGTTTCAGGAGACGTAGCAATACTGAAAAGAGAGCCTTGGAAAATGCGTTTCAAATATTAAAATAAAGAAAAAAGAATTGCGAAATTTCTTTTAGACTACCTATAGCAGATAACACCATACTATTTGTAAACAGTTTGTACATATTCTCAGTAAGTTGTGCTTTATCTGGTTCTGATTGATTGCAAACACCCACATTTTCGCCCACATATTTAATAATTATTCCAAATTTATGGTTTTTGTTACTTAAATCCACAAATTTTTTAAAATCCTCCTACAAAAAAATAAATTACAAATTTATAATAGCTTTACCGATAATTCCCACTTTTACCGATTTAAATAGCTTCATGCAGTGGGGATGTTTTGGGTAATCGTAACTGCCTGGTTGACAAAACTTGATCTAGTAATGAAAATTGGTATTATACTGTAATAATGATAATAATGAATTATTTAGTCTCTTATCTTACGTCGCCTGTGAAGAAAGATTTGGTGCATCCACAAGCATTTTTCAAAAACTAATTTAAAAGATATAAAGAAAATGCGGTCATGTGAAATCATTTTCTTGTTTAGCTATTTTGCATTTTTTGCTTACTTCTTCTGGTTGAGCTTTGGCCAAAGTTTGGATAGATTCACATAATGCTTTAGTACCTTTATCGGATACCACACATCCCTATATTGAAAAAGTGATTAGTCGCATAAAATTATAAAATTTTGAAAAATCCTAATGTAACTCTTTATGCTAAAAAGAAATCTTACGTCAATTTTCTCTGGGCTGCTAGTGACTTGAATCAGATTTTGAATCACGACCACTAATAAAATCAAAATAGTTTTCATTTTTGATCCTACAAAGAGAAAGAAAAATGTATTTTAAATGAAATGGACAATGCAATCTCTGAAGTACCACCCATATTTATACTTTATCAGTTCGCATTTGCAGGTGTGGATTCGAAATAATTTAACAAAATATCTAGACAGTTTATCTGTTATAATAGAAAAGGAATTTTCGTATCAATGCTTTGGCCTTGTAGGAAGATGCCAGATGTAGTATTACATAAGAGTAAAATACCAAATTTTAGGTTTCAAGTGAATTATCTGGATATTTGAAAGACATGCATTGACGATTGAGAAGTACATTTGGATGTGTTATAAGCATTAAGACTAATTTGTGGAGAATGCGGAGCTACCAAAGTCAATATATGCGATTCTTATAGCATAAAACTTTATTATTTCTTTCAAAGTATGATTTAAAAGTTCATTTTGATGCATTGTGTGGATAGTGCAAATATATCAAAGTTAGATGTGGTGGAAAAGGGACGTTACGCAAGCGCATATAGATAGGGCCATGTGTGTACTTTCCATTTTTCGGATAGGGTATATGTCCCAACCACACGCAGGGTTACACACTACTGCAATAGAAATACTTATCCACCACTAATTACAATATTTACAACTCCTAAATGTGCATTTCTTTTACGAAAGGTTTAGCTTTGTATACCTTTGCGGTTTAACTTTCGACCTTTTCTGCTAAACAAACTATTTTTTTAAGTTTGTTTACATTTTACAGGAATTATTTATTTAACATGTCAGACGAACATTGATTGTATTTAATAGCACGTGAGATGGTTACGTAGGGTGTACCAATGAGTACCGTAAAATGAGAAATTTATTCCTTTTTTCTATGAATGGCTTGTTAATGATCTTGAAAATTCGGACAAGGAACGTTTTTACAACATCAATCAAAAACATTTTCGGTAGTCTTGTATTTGTTGAAGTTTTACGCAATGATTTGATATTTTTTTAATTTTTATGTCTTTAAATTTGCACTCGCAAATTATCGGTAATTTTTCAATTTGAAATTTATTCCCTCAAGCCTAAAAGGTGCTGGTTATTTTTGCATAAGTATTCCAAAATTGTTTTAAATATTTTTTTACGAAAGATCACCATTGAAACCGCAACATATATTTCCACGTGAAAGAGAAAGATTTCATAATACTCTTTTTTATTAAATGCAAATATGTGCCATTATTTATTTGTGCATGTATTGGTGACTTCCAACTTAAAAAATGGTTCTTGTGGAACGACATCGCTTGATACCAAGCACATTCTCTTTTTTCTTACTCTAAATGGGGTATGAAGTTACATTGAAATGTAAGCTTGGTTTTATTGGTGATTGATCATAGAGCTGAATTCATGGACACATTTTAAAAATAAATCGGCTTTTTCAGGAGGCATAGCCATGTTGTAAAGAGAGTCTAATAAAATTTTTCAAAAATTAAAATTAAAAAGACATGCGATATTTTACACTAACCCGTAGCAAATAACAGCATATTATTTGTTAACAGTTTGTAGAAATTCGCAGTAACTTTTGCTACATCTGGTTCTGATTGATTGCAAACCCCCACATTTTCGCCCACATATTTAATGATTATTCCATATTTCTTGTTTTTGTTACTTAAATCCACAAATTTTTTAAAATCCTCCTACGAAAAAAAATAAATTACAACTTTATTAATTGCTTTAATACCGATAATTCACAATTTTACCGATTTGAATAGGTTCATGCAGTGGGGATGTTTTGGGTAATCGTAACTGCCTGGTTGGCAAAATTTGATCTAATAATGGAAAATAACAATGTTGTATTACATTGTAATAGTGATAGTAATAAAATGCTATATCCTACATCGCCTGTGAAAGCAGATTTACTGCATCCACAAAAATTTTTCAAAAACTAAAGGTAAAAAATAGTGTGATTATCTGAAATTATTTTCTTGATTGGCTTTTTGGCTTACTTCTTCTGGTTGATCTTTGGCCAAAATTTTGATAGATTCACAAAATGCATTAGATCCTTCGTCTGATACCACACATCCCTATTAAAAAAGTGATTAGTCGAAGAAAATAATAAAATTGTGAAAAAAATCTTATATAACTTGATGCTTAAAAATAAATTGATTAATTTAAAAAAAAAAATCTTACATCAATTTTCTCTTGGCTGCTAGTGACTTGGATGCAATTTTGAACTACGACTCCTAAGAAAATCAAAATAGTTTTCATTTTTGACCGTACAAAGAGCGACTGAAATGTATTTTTAATTGAACGCCACACGAGAACTTTGAATAGTCACTCAAATTTGTACTGTATTAATTAATGTTGCAGGTGTGGATTGTAATAATTTAACAAAAAAAAAAATCTATATAATTTATCTATTGTGAAAAGAAACGGAATTTTCTCATCAGTGATTTGGCTTTTTGTGAGAACGAATAGAATAGATACGTGCCAGATGGTAGTATAAGAGAAAATAACATTACAGGTGAGTTATTTGAAAGATATGCATTGTGTTAAATAAACTTTATTACTTCTTTGATTGAGAATACAATTTAGATGTTCGTTGTATGCACTGACAGAGAATAATGAGAATAATGGGTGGAACAACAAGTCAGATGTGGCAGAAAAGGGACGTTACGCAACCGCATATCGGGCGTTTTGACCACCCCTCTGTGCCACAACTTCTTCCAGAGTTACACTTTGTTGTGGACTCTATTGCGTGGCAGATTATGACACGGTTTATGCAGTCACATATTTAGAAAAAACTTCAGATACATCGTCATGATATCAATCAAATACATTTTCAGCTATTTCTTTTATTCAATTTGACATCAACGATACAATAATTTGAAATTTTAAATTCTCTCTTAATTTTTACTTCATCATGGTATTTTGAATTTGCACTGGCATTTATTATCGGGTAAATTCTTTGCGTCTTTCAGTTCGTAATTTTCTTTTGGTTTGTCGTAACGGCACGTTTCAAAACAGTTCCCTGTGAAACATATTTAGATAACAATTACTTAATTTAAAATAATTACTTACAATTATATTTTCTTGGAATTACAACTTTCAACGCTGCTTCTCCTGTATAAATTTGCACAGACAGTAAACAAGTCAACAACAAACAAACTATGCAGGATTTCATAATTGAGATTCTATTGCCACTTAATTTGTCAGCTCTAAGCTTCTGACGTTTTTAGTGCATTTATACAACGAGTTTTATACTTCCTTTCACCGATAGGTCATCAGTTAAACTTGACAAATGTATTTCCTCTCTTTTTAAAATACCAAGGATTATCAGTATCATTATGAATTGTTAAAGTGCAAATGTGGCATTATGTGGTAACTTTTCTACCAAAAACTCGTTTAAAATATTTTGACAAAATGAAGTTAATAAAACTAAGATTAAAATTACGCTTCATTTAACTTCTTATTTGTTCTCAACCTGTACATGCGGGCTGGCATTTTAACTCTATAGTTTTAGAGGTCGACTTATGTTCCTTAGGGGTAAAAAGTCTGAGTTTTTCTGGAGTAATTTTACCCAACAACAGAAAAACTATAATAAAATTTCATAATTTCTACAACAAATTAAGGAAGCATTTTCTGACTTTTGGTATTAAAGCAATTGACTTTTAACCTTATAAAGCATTCCTAATCACAAGAAATAACATTTTGAACTTCACTTTTGAATTTCTCAACATGAAGTTGTTCGTCTTTTTTCTTTTCCTGGCCAATGTTGCATGCTATGTTCTTATTTCGGATCCTGATGTAGTTTATACGAGTCCGTTTTTCACGCAGTCTTGGAAGAATAATGCTTCCTCAATTGGTAAGTTGCAAATAAAACGATTCTGACAGAGAACGTAATTTCTGTTTTAAATGTGTTGTAGAAACTTGCTATGAGTTTTGCTTTAGCGAATCTCCCAAGAATGAAGATCATGGTTTGGAGATGAAAACTGTAGAGTACAGAACTGATAAAAGTTGCAGTTGTATTTTTGAAGAAAAGAGTTAAATCAAATTCATGATAATTTGTTAATTTTATTTGAGCATAATAAAATTGTGGGAAATGAGTAACGTCTAAATTAGTAATAACCCGGCAAAAAATGTAGCTTAACTGTAATAAAGGAAATGTTATTATTTTACGCCTCATTTGAGGAGTTTAGGCCCTGTGGGTTCGGAGTAGTTATATCACCAATATTGGATAACACACAGAATTCTTTACAGCAGGAGGGTTTGCATATTATTTATGCAAACGTTTTTTTTCCCCTACAGTTACTAGTTATTACCATGTAGTTTTTAATAGTAGAGTTACAAAAAAAAATAATTTTCACAAATTTCACCAAAATTATAATTCTTTATTAAAAACTATTTCAAACAATATTTTTTATTTAAAATAACCTTAACCTTTATTCAAAATTAGTGGTTACTTACATGACTCTCTTTTAAAGTGCGAAGTTTGTGAAATTTGACTTTAACAAATAGTTGCAGTAGTTATAACATCAACCGAAAGTACATTTATTTAAATTTTACTAAATAACCACAACGAGGTTATTAAATTATTAGTTTAATATTCAAAAGAGAATGTAAGATTGTGCTCACTCTACTTTTTGATAGCTGATTATGGAACTTAATTCATGAATACATTTTTTAAATAAATCCGATCCTTCAGCTGTTACAGCAATTTCGAAAAGGGAATCTGGAATTTAAATTCTTCATTTATTAAATACCAAAGTTGAAAAAAGAAATATTAAAAACTTACCCAAAGCGGATATCACCATATCGCTTGTGAACATTTTGTATATATGCTTGGTGACTTGCCCAGCATCTGGGTCTGATATATTGCAAACGCCTACGTTTTTTCCAACGTAATTAATAACTTTTCTATACTGCTCATTTTTATAGCTTAGTTCGACAAATTTTTTAAATACATCCTGCGTATACAAATAAAAAATTAGTTACTTTTTAATGTTTATCAAGTATTTTTGCAATTGATAAATTACTGAATTGAACAGTTTTCCACAGTTTAGATTTTTTGGAAAATCGTAACTGCCAGTTTGACAATATTTTATCTTTTAAGGTAAAATAATTACGTATTAGTGAAAGCACAACTTTTTTTTATCTTATATCTTACGTCGCCTGTGAAAAAAGATTTAGTGCATCCACAAACCATTTTCACATACTAATGTAAATATAAATATTATAGCTGTTAGAATTGTCTTAATAATCTTTTGTTCATACGTTCTCCGGTTGGTCTTTCAGCAAGTTGTGGGCAGCCTCACACATGGCATTGGCACCTTCTTCTGTTATTGAACAGCCCTAAGAAATATATGATTATTAAAAGCAAGTAAATTCAGTAGAAAAGGTCAATTCAGGTTAGATAGTGTCTTTAAGTTCGTTAATCTTTACCTCAATTTTTTCTGTATTACCAGGGATGACTTGAAGAAATCCCAGAGTCATTATTCCTAAAAATATCGCAGCAATCTTCATTGTGTATTTCAGCAAGTATTAATATTTTTAAATTTTGCTGAAATAAATAAATTGATATTCTTGAAGTGCCACTTTGATGGTGACGGCTCTATTTATAACTATAAACTAATTTTTTTGCAGGTGTGGAATAAATTGTTGTAACAAAAATATATTTCAAACGTTTTACCTATTTACAATAAGAAGAGCTTTATATCAATTGAAAATGGGTGAAGATGAATGGATCTTGCAAAACATTTGTATTTATACGCGTGTACTGTAATGAGGAAAAGTAAAGAAAATTTTTTATAAGAACGGTTTTAATAGAACTCTGAATTGTATAGAGAGAATTTATTACTTCCTTTGAAAGATAAACAGTTATGTAAAGGTTGGAATTCATTTTGCAGGTTGTTTTTTTTCCCACCCACAAAAAGATTGGTTTGATTCAAGTGTTACATGAGGAAAAAAATTAAAAAGTGAATTAAAAACAAAATTTAAAGCAAGGTTTACAAAATTAAAAACTCAGGAAAAAACAAAAAAAAAGAAATGTGATTATAAATTATCTCTAATTAACTAATGTTAACCATTTAACTGCAAATAATTGCCCAGTCCAGTTTGATTAGACCAAGCAGGGTGTTATTACCCATTCATTATTGGCATCCAAACATAAATTTCTCCTGTAAGTAACAAAAATAAGAATCAACACAAGATAAAAAACCTTTTAAAAAAGAAATATTAACCTCCAATTGGAACTCCACATTCATTACAAAAGCCACGTTCATCTGCACCTCCACATTCAGTTATAATGTAGATATGACCATTAGGACATTTGTACCAATGTCCGGTAGGGTTAAACCCTACCGCCTTCACTATATTTGTTTTTTCAGCTTCACCTAACTCCAATCCATAGTTGGGAACATGGTGAAATATTTTGTGCAAATTTTGCTGTATTTCTGCTTCTTCTTCATTAGTAAGTTTAGAATTACTTGACAAGATTTCTTTTGCACGTTTGTAATATTTAAGATGTTCAGGTCGTTGCCAGACACTTTTTCTAACCATAGCTTGAAACTTAATTCGAGTTAATTCCTTGTAAACATCAGCTATTGTGTTCTCATTGACTACTTCTTTGTCATCCATTATTCTAAAGACTAGAAACTTGACTTGTGTATTAAAATAATGTGTAGCAGATTCGCTTTTTAATAAATTTTCAAATTTAGTCTTCAATTTTGTAATGGAAAGCAAAAAATTAAACTGATTCTCAATAAGATTCAAACGACTAAAACAGCACTTGCATGAATTAAGAATCTCCTGCCAATTGTGCACTTCAGTTTTAAAATTGAGTTCAACATCGAAATGTCTATTAATAGTGGCTAATAGTGTTTTGGACTTGGTCTTCAACTTATTCATGTCTCCATAAATTTTATCTTTAACCATTACAATTTCATTGAATTGTTTTCTAATAACATTGCTATATCTATCACTGGTCCAAATAGTCGTTTTACATCTTGAACATTCCTTCATTTTAACTTCTTCAGTCTCAGTATCCATCCAATTGTCCATTCCACTTACTTCAATGCAATGATTACAATCAACCAACTGAATAAATCTTGCATTTTCATCGTCTTCTACTCCAGACAAAATGAATTCAGTCAATTCTTTATTGTTGCATATTCTGCAAAGACTTGGACATTCTTCTCCACATAGTCCAACACAATGATGACCGCAGTTCAATATTTTGACGCATGGTTCATTACAACGTGGTCGGTCACACATTTCATGACAGAATTTCTGACATTCAAAATGTTGGCATTTCCATTCACATTTCTCAATACATTTACCACACTTGTCAGAACATTTCTCCCAACACCTATTATGCTTACATTTATTCAAACAAGGTTTTAAACAAGGTGGACAAGTAGAAGAACATAAGTGATTACACAAATGTCCACAAACCAGTGATTTCTTGCATAGACTTTGACAAAGAATGTGTAATCTCCCTTGTCTACATAGCCCACAAGTGCCACTACATTTATGTAGACATTGGAGTGTTGCATTACAGGGTTCATTGCAATTATCTGAATCAGCAAAAGATGGTTCATTCTGCTCATAACAGGAAGTCACAAATTCATGTCCACAAGATCGTTCCACTGTAACTGGTTGAGTACATTGATCTGTACATTTGTTACAACAATCATTTTGGCATTTGTGACCACAACTTAACATTACATCACATGGTTGATCACATGTCAACTTGTCTATTGGTATGGAACAAGCTGCCTTTAATATGTGACCACATTCTAGTTGCTTGTCTATAATTTGGTCACATTCTCCACAATCATCCGAACAAACTTTTTTACAGGGATGTGAACAGTCAAGTATGCGAGTGCATTTTTCCATGCATTTTGCTACATATTGTTTCTGTTTCAACTTTACTGCATCTTCAGTTACAGCAATTGTCTTAGAACAAGGATGATTAATCATATGACCACAAGACCGCACTTTGTTAACCATAACGTCACATTCGGGACATTTTTCCCAACATCTGAGTGGACATTTGTGACCACGTTTACAAATCATTCTTTGGCAATCCTTCTGGCAATTAATTTTTTTATGTTTCTTTGCATCATTTTTGTGACACTTTTCAGGACATGTGTGACCACAACTCAATCTGCAGTCACAATTGTTTGTACATTTTAGTTCAGTCGTATCAGTGGAACATGGAATTTTGGTCACATGACCACATTCTTGAAACTTATGGGTGATTATGAGCTGACATATCGGTTCTTCCTCTACCAACTTATGGCATTGTAAGGTGATTTCGTGGCCGCATTTTAAGGTGCGATGTGTTAAGATTTTGCACTTGAGTTGGTCGATTTCAATATGACAAGGCAGGTATTCAATATGTTGACAGTTTGGGTATTTTTTAGGGACAGGTATGTAACATAAGTCAGAGTTTAACTGACAGGTATGTTGAAATTGGTTTATAAATGGTAACTGGAATTGGAATGAATTTTTGCGTTCATTAATTTCCTCTAACTGTAACTTGAATTGGTTGACTAAATTATCTACATTTGAAGTTTTCTGCTTGGTTAATTCAGTGATACACCAATTTATGTAGGTATCTAATTTTTGATTGGTGGAATTAGGAATTGCATTGATTACTAAGTTAAAGATGTTATTCAAATAATTAAATATTTGGAAATTGTATGGTTGGCTTGTCACTAATTTGGACAAAAGAGATTGGAATAAATCAGATGAGATCAATTTGTCAATAAGCTGATATTGATTGGTAATGGCTGATTCCGACAAAATTTTCAGGATTTCAATAAACATGTTTTCTTCAATAGTTGTGGTCGATTTTTCTTCATTTTGTAGTTGTCCGGAAATATTTTCTTCTTGAATTGAAAACTTTTCTGTTGTTTTCTCAAGTTGATTAGGCCGATGTTCGGTACTTCGGATTTTATCCATCTCAATTTTAGGTTTGTTTGAGTCTAGAAATTAGAAAATTGAGTTAAAACAAATTAAAATGTACTTGTTAGGGATGCAAACTTTATCAAGTTAACCTTCAAAATGTTGCTGCTGGGTGGAACACGTTCCTTGATAAATTAAAATCACATATCATTAAATTAATTTTTATTCGTCTTTGCTTGAAATAATTCAATTACTTCCGATCCAGTTCTCCAGATGTCACTTTATTCTATGTGTGACCTGCAATTGAAGAGAAGATTGAATGAGTGACTCATAATGATTCCTCATTTGAATCTGATTTTGAATCAGTGCTTGAATAAAACCTGTGTATGAAATTAATGCAAAGTTTATCGCTCGGGCTCGGTTTTATTTAATTTTTATCGAACTTACTCTATTTTTAAACAATTTTATCGATTTGTAAACATAGAGAAATGTTTGAAATATTATTTACGTGGTCATAAATAACTTACATTTTCTTTACTATTAAATAAATGTAATGGTCTGTCCGGTGGGTCAATTCGGTGTATAAATTTTCGGCTATCGTGACCTGAAATGACAGAACTAAAATATGCAGCTTCAGTCAATAGTTATGAGTATTACCTGGAAGGATCCACTGGAGTGTTTAGTATAGGATTCTCTGGTTTTTTTCTGATATTCGTGTATTCTGTGGGTGTTACAGCCAGAAAGCCGAAGAGAAAGCTGATAGTTCAATAGCACGCGATACGTGTATACATGTAGACCTATGTTTCTATTATTTTTTTAGTATCGGTCTGTCAAAACGATTTTTCGTTCTCATAGCCGTTTGTGGGGAATCCCCTTCAAATCATAAAATCATTAGATCATAATATCATTTAAATAAATAGTAAATAATTTTTTCGTGAATGATATGAACAATATTACGTCATTCGCGATTGTATATCTCCAGATGGTGCCACCCATCAGGGACTGCATTTGTTTATATGATCAATTTATGGCATTTTATAGAACATTAACACCTTTAAAAAAAAAAAAAAAAACCTTAATTCAGCCACTTAGAGGTGGTAATTACCATATCCCGGACGGTAAAACTTAAAAATCTTGATTGAACAACCCAAAAAATGTCAATACAAAATCTCCAAATTCATCCCAGACCAAAAAATGAAAATTAAAAAAAATCAAATTCGGCTTGGTGAAAGTCTAGGTAAAGACTTAAATCGAATCCTAGGTCATAATTACCAGCTCTGTATATTAGGCCCACACAGGAAGTCTATAGCCACTCAAATCAATGACCATGTCCTAAATGCCATTGCCAGCTCCTCATTCTGGACAACGTGCCCTTTGATTTGCCCAATCACAATCACCAATACCATATAAACCCTGTGGACATTTGTGCCAATGTCGAGTCTTTCCTTTATTATATTCCCATATCTATTGCAATTCCATAATGTGGTCTTACATCTAGGACACTTTTTCATTTGAATCGAGTTATCTCCATCTCCTCTCATGTCCATCCAAAAATCAAGAGCTTGAACTTCAATACAGTGGCCACAATCACGCAACTGGATGAATCTCGCATCTGGTTCTTTCTCTAATCCAAATAGAACAAATTCCGTTAACTCTGCCCAGTTACAAACCCCGCACAATTTTGGACATATTTCTCTACATAGACCAACACAACTGTTAATTTCGGATGTTGTCTAGTGAAATGAGAGCGTGTACAAAATGTTACTGGTCAATCAGGAAGCGTTTCTTATTCTTGATATTTTCAATGATATTTTGAGGTGTTTTAGAATCTTAGGAGCCTATGGATCGTCAAAAATTATTTTTTTCGGTATCAGTAACACGATCTCATCACGTCATAAGTGACAGTGGGAAATCCCCGTTAAAATAAAAATGTTATGGTCATAATTAACTACATACATAAAATTATTTACTCAAATTTTCGATATTTTTGAAATAAACTTTTAGTTATAATAGATATAATTATATAAATATAGATATAATTTTTAATATAATTAAAACCAAAAGCACAAAATACAATTTTAAATTATCTCTAATTAAATTTAACTATTGTTTTTTTAACCATTTAACTGCAAATAATTGCCCAGTCCAGTTTGATTAGACCAAGCAGGGTGTGATGACCCATCCATTTCTCCAGCATGAGCATTTTCGGCATCTAAAGCATGATATTCTCCTGTAAAAAACAAAAACTAGAATCAACACAAAACAAAAGTCCTTTAAAAATGAAATACTAACCTCCAATTGAAGCACCACATTCATTACAAAAGCCACGTACATCTGCACCTCCACATTCAGTTATAATGTAAATATGTCCATTAGGACACTTGTACCAATGTCCTGGTTTTAACCCAACAGCTCTTACTATCATTACTCTTTCAGCTTCACTTATCTCCAATCCGTAATTGGGAACAAGGCGAAATATTTCGTGTAAGTTTTTCTGTACTTCTGTTTCTTCTTCATCAGTAAGTTTTGAATTACTTGACAAGAAGTTTTTAGCACGTCTGTAATAGTCAATGTATTTAGGGCGTTGGCAAATATCTTCTCTAATCATTGTTTGAAACTTAATTCGGGTCAATTCCTTATAAATGTCAGCTATTGTCATTTCATTGACTACTTCTTTGTCCTCCAATAGTCTAATGACAACAAACTGTACTTGTGCACTGAAATAGTCTTTAGCGGTTTCGCCTTTTATCAATTTTTCAAACTTAGTCTTCAACTTTGTAATGGAAAGCAAAACATTAAACTGATTTTCAACAAGATTCAAACGAGTACAAGAGCACGAGCGTGAATTAACACTCTTTAGCCAACTTTTAACTGTACATTCAAAATGGAGTTCAACATCAGAACGTGTTTTAATTTTGGCCACTAATTTTTTGGACTTGAACTTCAACTCATCCCTGTCACCATAAATTTTATCTTTGACTGCTACAATTTCATTGAACTGCTTTCTAATGACATTGCCATATCTATTACTGGTCCAAATAGTTGTTTTACATCTAGGACATTCCTTCATTTTAACGTCTTCAGTCTCAGTATCCATCCAATTGTCCATTCCACTTACTTCAATGCAATGACCACAATCAACCAACTGAACAAATCTTGCATTTTCATCATCTTCTACCTCAGATAAAATAAATTCAGTCCGTTCTTTGTTGTTGCATATTCTGCAAAGACTCGGACATTCTTCTCCGCATAGTCCAATACATTGATGATTACAGTCGAGTTTTTTCGTGCAACGTTCATTGCAACGTGGTCGGTCCCACATTTCATGACATAATCGCTGACATTCAAAATGCTCACACTTCCATTCACATTTCTCAAGGCAATAATAACAGTCTTGATAACATTCACCCCAACATTTACTGTGTTGACATTTAGTCAAGCAAGGTTGTGAACAGGGTGGACAAATAGAGTGACACGGATGATTACAAAAGTGGCCACACACCAAAGGTTTATTACAACGAACTTGACAAACTTCATGTAATCTGCCTTGTCGACATTGCCCACAACGTCCACTACATTTATGTAGACAGGGGAGTGTTGCATTACACAGTTCATCGCAATTATCCGAATCAACAATAGATAGCTCGTTCTGCTCATGACAGGAAGTTACAACTTCATGTCCACAAGACCGTTCAACTATAACTGGTTGAGTACATTGATCCGTACATTTGTTAGAAACAACCATTTTGGCATTTGTGACCACAGCTTAATATTATATCACATGGTTGATCACATGTCAACTTGTCTATTGGTATGGAACAAGCTGCCTTTAATGTGTGACCACATTCTAGTTGCTTGTCTATAATTTGGTTACATTCTCCACAATCATCCGAACAAACTTTTTTACAGGGATGTGAACAGTCAAGTATGCGAGTGCATTTTTCCATGCATTTTGCTACATATTGTTTCCGTTTCAATTTTACTGCATCTTCAGTTACAACAATTGTCTTAGAACAAGGATGATTAATCATATGACCACAAGACCGCACTTTGTTAACCATAACGTCACATTTGGGACATTTTTCCCAACATTTGAGTGGACATTTGTGACCTCGTTCACAAATTACTCTTTGGCATTCTTTCTGGCACTTAATTTTTTTGTGTTTGGTTTTATCATTTTTGTGGCATTTTTCGGGACATGAGTGACCACAACTCAATCTGCAGTCACAATTGTTTGAACATTTTAGTTCGGTCGTGTCAGTGGAACATGGAATATTGATTACATGACCACAGTCTCGAAACTTATGGGTTATTGCCTGACATTTGGGTTCTTCCTCTGCCAATTTGTGGCATTTAGACTTAATTTCGTGACCGCATTTGAGGATACGGTTTACTGTGATGTTGCATTTGAGTTGGTTGATGTCAATATGACAAGGTAGATATTCAATATGTTGACAGTTCGGGTATTTTTTAGGGACGAGTGCGTAACAAAAGTCAGAGTTTAACTTACAGTTACAGGTATGTTGAAATTCGTTTATAAATGGTAACTGGAATTGGAATGAAGTTTTACGTTCATTAATTTTCTGTATCTGTAATTTGAATTGGTTAAAACTGTCTAAAATATTGTCATTTGAAGTTTCTTGCTTGGTTAATTCAGTGATACACCAGTTTTTGTAGGTATCTAATTTTTGAATGGAGGTAATAGGAATTGCATTGATTACCATGTTGAAAATATTATTTAAATAATTGAATATTTGGATATTGTATGATTGACTCATCATTAATTTGGACATAAGTGATTGAAACAAATCAGATGACATATGCTGATCGATGACGACTGATTCCGACATGATTTTCAGGATTTCAATAAACATGTTTTCTTCAATGGTTGTGCTCACTTTTTCTACTTCATTTTGTTGTTTTTCGGAATTATTTACTTCTTGACTTGAAAACCTTTTTGATGTTTTTTTATTAACTCGAGTTCTCTTCTTAGAGCGTTTGGTTCTTCGATTTTTACCCATCTCAACTTTAGGTTTGCTTGAGTCTAGAAATTAGAAAATTGAGTTAATACAAATTTAAATGTACTTGCTATGGATGCAAATTTTATGAGGTTAACCTTCAAAATGTTATCTTATTATCTAAAGTGGTGGGATAATTAAAATATTAAAATTAATATAAACTATGTATATACCCAAAAAAATTAAATAAAATGTTTACAAACTATAAAACAGTAAGTTTGTGTTCAATGCGATTATATTCAATTTTTATAATTAGTACTTAGTGTTAGTTATGAATGAAATTCCTCCAATGGATTCAAACCTGCACCGCTAGATGTCACGCCATACCATGCATGACCTTTATTTGACGGGGAGAATACTATTAAATTGAGGCATATTCTCCAAAAAAAAAAAAACCTTATCAAAAAATAAGCTTGATACAAAATTAATATGTTAAATCAATTGGTCAGTTAATAGAACTCATCCTTTTTTTATAGGATTATTGATTTTGTAAACTGCGAGTAACGTTTGAAATATGATTTATACTGGTTAATAAATATAACTTACATTTCCTTTCCGTTTTGTAATGAAATAAACGTCTCCTCACTCGGTCTGCCCTCTGTCCGGTGAGTCGACCCGACCGGTATCTAAATTTTCGGGTGTCCTGACCTGAAATGACAGAATTAAAATATGCCGGTTCAGTCAATAGTTTTGAGAATTACCTGGAAGGATCCACTGGATTGGTTAGTAAAAGATTTACTGGTATTTTAAATGATCTTTGTGTTTTCTGAGGGTGTTAAACTAGGACTCCGAATGGAGTGTTGATGGTTCAAATCGAAACTATAGCACTCGATGGTTGGATGCGTACAGAACTATGCTGCTACCTTTTTTGGTATCGGTTTGTTACAAGGAGTGTTCTACAAATTTGTAGGGGATTTTAAAATTAATGGATAATATTTATGGGATTCCTTAAAAAATAAGTCATCAAATCACAATATCATATTAATATTCACAAAAATAGTAAATAATTTTTTTGTGAATAAAATGAATATTAAATCATTTGTGATTGTAATTTCTCCCAGATGGTGTCACCCATCAGAGACTGCATTTTTTGGGTGAGGTATTTTTTATATTAATTCATGGTAATTTAATACGCGTAAACTATTCTTTCAAGAGCTTTTATATTTATTATTTATATTAACACTTTTGCCATTTAATATAAAGTGAAGCCAATAAATAATTGTAAGATTGAAATTTATAATTCAGTTATTAAGTACAAATAGTTGCCATCTTGCATGCTAACACTTAAAAATCTTAATTGAAGAACCCAAAAATGTCACAAAGAAGAACCACACAATTTTACCGGACAGTTTTGACAAAATTAAAAATGACATTCTAAGAGTTTTTCATAAATGAAAACTCACTAAGATATAATACTATTTTTTTATTAATTAACTATTTAATTGCAGAAATGTCTTTGGTTGGTGGCAGTAACGAATCACTCCACTTCATCTTTTTCAAACAAAGGTCATGCATCTAAAAGGTAGGAACTTTTTTCTTTTTTGATGGTGGGAGGGTTTCTAAATATTCCCAATATTTCTGCTACCCTTTAAGTTGACATTATTAAAATTACAAACATACAGCTGGCTTACAAATTGTTACGACAACTAAATTCGATGACATCATATTACGTATGCAGATAAGGCATTTTTTAAAAATATTAATTAATTTTTGAGTGTAAAAATGCGAGGACTAGTCTAATGTGTCTCATTAGTTGCAATGAAGAAATCCCAAGTGAAAGTCCAAAACTGTTGGCTATGCTGCAAAACAGATCAATAACAGAACAGTCTCTCTCTTCTTTAATGTACTCAATGACGTTACTTGACATGAGAAACCCAATGAAATTAACATCTTTACTATTAACATCAGTAATGACTGGAGTAAGTTGGAAAATGTTTTCTTGACATGGACGAATGCATTGACAGGTTTTCTTTACCTCCACTATACTTTTATAATAGTTTCTTAAGCTATCTTTTAGAGTTTCGTAAGACATACAATCCGGAAGGTTGTTCCTTACATCTGATAAAAACGGTAAACTGCAAAGAGTTATTATGCTTTATACTAAGCAATTATAACGGTTAAAATGTATTGAACGTTACTTGCATAGTTCCGATTCTTGAATTTTAGCAGTAAAACATTTACGTTGACATTCTCTAAAGTATGTTTTGGAAACGCAAGAACTTACTGGTGTATTCTCTCTTTGGACCTGAAATATTTTTGCTATTCATGTTGGCCATAACGGGTTATTGTAAATTAGTATTACTTTAAAATTACTTTTAGAGGGTATTTTATTTACAAAGATATCTTTGATTCGGCCGATTCAAAACGCTCAGTTTTGTACTAGAGCCCTGGACCTCCAGGCTGGACATTGTTGAGCTCTCGCCAGGTTAGGTCTATCAGCCAATCACAGCGCAGATAACTAAATCACCATTTTGGGCGATTATACACACTCAATCCAAAGCCCAAACAGTGATTTAGTTATCTACGCTGAAATTGGCTGATAGGATTTGACTCTCCGGTCATTTCATTGGGCGAGAGCTCAAGAATGTCCAGCCTGATGTATATCTTGTTTCGGCCGGTATTCTTTGAAACTAGAAGTAGTGAAGAACCGTTCTGTCTATCGATTCCTAAAGTAGGTACTAATCCAAAACCAAGAAAATCAGGAAATTATTTTGGTTTTTGTGGAGATGACGGGGAAGTGAATGCTCACTTCTGCAATAAGCAAAGGCTTTAGATTAGGACCCATCAGTTCTGGGAAACTGGGTAGAGGCCAGTTTTTCGGACATAAAATGGCTAACAATACGTAATGTGCCCACTCAAGGAGGAACGCGACAATCATGCAGAGCTTTACTTACAATTGTAATATGGATGTCATTGGTTTCACTGGGCTGATACGAAAGCTGTTGTAGATTAAAAATATTTTGATAATCAACATCAGACAGGTCATCTTTTTCGTTATCGCCCAAAAACACCTACACATGTTAACATAAATGCGTTTCTTCGTATTACAGAGAAATTATTCGACAAAGAAACGTAGTTTTACCTTAAATCCCAGTTCACACGTTTGCTCACCCATCACAACTGCAGCGAAAACCGTAAAATACCCATTGTATTTTGTTGAATCTACCAAAATTCTTTGTAACTTAAAAAGCAAGTTTGTTCATTTATAATACACTCACTAAACTTATGATATTGGCAATTTCCAAAAGGTGTTGGTACAGGTTGTTTATATGCGTCCACGGATTCGAACTCTTGTCTTTGCTATTACCAAAGGTATAAAATTAACTATTGTGAAATTTCAGATTACTAATTGTTTGTACTTCTTCATCCATTATAGTATACGCGTTTATAATGCTTATTTCAGTCACCTTCCAAACAAATTCCATTGAATACTTTTCGTTCTTTAGCAAAGCAAATAAATCCACCTGACACTCATTAGTATCATTAGTGAGTTTCTGCTTAATTATCCTTCTTTTCATGCCAATTATTTTTGGTGTTTCACCACAAATGATAAATGAGGGAAAAGTTATGTTTTTAACGTGGTTCAATTCTACAACATTTCGAAGTGGATATTTGAAAAATTGACTTATTCTGTCTTGAATCATAAGTGAAGCTAAACAAATGCAACCAAACATTGTTAAGTAGTCAATATACGAATTATGTACTCCATTTTTTTTGGCTTCAAGTTGATTAATCCACGCATTGTAATTGCAATATACTTTCTTTTGTACTGGGTTTAGGGACTTGTAATTAAATTTCCATCGATTCCACCATATGTACATTAGGTCAATTAAAGACAGTATACACAAACCTACGAACAAACCCAAACTGCCCCCAATGTCTACAAACAAGCTGATTTCATCGTATGTTAGACGTTCATTTATGATCATTTCTACTTCCTCTTTTGTGACTATCAATTCCCCATTGTCGCTCAATCTCCAGTAGGATAGCAAGAAAAATGTCTCATGATTGCATGTAATTGGACAATTGCAATCTTCATGTATTTTAGGCACAAGTGTCATTTTTATGATTTTGATGTAATTCCTGTACGCGTTGGTTTGGTTGCAAGAAGGGCGAATAATTTCTTTG
Organism: Pachymerium ferrugineum; assembly: GCA_034686365.1. Lineage (NCBI taxonomy): Eukaryota > Metazoa > Arthropoda > Chilopoda > Geophilomorpha > Geophilidae > Pachymerium > Pachymerium ferrugineum. The sequence continues at coordinate 5,085 of JAQGAS010001141.1, read as the reverse complement.
TCGAAACCTGGTAACCTACATTTTGGGGTTAATTAAACGGCAGTGAGATTTAGTTTTTATTTTTAAGTTAAAAAGTCAAACGCTAAAGTAACATGAACTATAACTTTTATGGGGTGGAAATAGACGCTGCCTTTAATTATTGGTTGATTACTTAGATTAAATATGAGATTCAATTTACATAGATTGGCCAGGGGTTCAGGGTATACCTTGTGATGCTATGGCTGTAACTCAACATTTCGAGTTATATTACATACGGTAATAGTCTTACCTGCAAGTTAGTTCTTTTTTCAGTTTATTCATGAGGCAAGTTTTGTAACACTTATAAAGCTCTTCTTTGTTTTTTACACATTGTTTACGTCTAGTTTCTACGAATTTGTACTATGGGGGAAAAATGAATGGTTGAATATGGATGGAAGTGTAGATAAAAGATATACTTACAGTTTTTCGAATTAAATGCAAATGAACAACTGAAGTTGGGGGAATGAATCCAAACTTTTCGTAGTCAATTTTAATATCGGCACTAACCTAAATTAGAAGTGTCATTTTGTTTTACGACTTACAAAAAGGTGTAACCTTTACAAATATGTTGAAATCCAGTTCTTTTTCACTAAGTTTCAGTATCACTTTAGGTTGGTTATCACTTACTGCAATTAGAATTTAAAACTTTTGTTATTACTAAATTTTACAAAATATTGAAGTTACTTTACAGTGGAATTGAAAAATTGCACATTGCCCAAAGATTGTCTTTTCCACTGACATATCCACATACTACAAAAAAGGAACGGTTTATTATTATACTTAAGTTAATACCGTGGTATCTTTTGATATTGATCATTCTCTGCCACAGATATCAAATTAGGGAAATGTATCAAGTTGATTTTAAATTTCTTAAACGGTCTTTATTACCTTCAAATCCCGATTTCTTGATCAGGTATAAGAATCATTATCATAAGTCCATATTTTATCATTATTAATGTTATCTTCTTTTAATAACGCAGCTATTGAAAACGTCCCAGCTATTAATCCTTTGCGAGGCTTTGAAAGAAAATACTCATTGTCAGGCGAGCATAACCTTAGTGTTGGTAAATTAAGCGGTTTCCATTCTAGTTCGACGTTAAAAGCTGTAGTGCTTTCAAAGTAATGTGAAATTCTCTCTTGTATCTGATAGCAACACACACTTATGCACGTCAATACTACAGCAAACCAAACGGATCGAACTGCCAAAGGGAGTTGAGAGTTTACCAAATCTTGAAATTCAGGTGGTAAATTTGTTTGGCCTTTGTGAAATGTTTGGATATATTTTTGTACGCGACGAAGTCTGAAGTTCATCTGTATAAAATGAGATTAATCAACAAGTTTAAGTACATAACGGATTTACCTTTTTGTGGTCTTGGGTGTTAGATCGTTATAAGAAGAGTGTGTTTTGAATTTGCTTTTTATGCTTTGTCTAGTCTATTCTTTATTATATTTGCATAGTACAAATATTTTTTAACAGCAGATATAAATTGGTAAGTGATAAATGTGTTTTTGCTGCTTGTAAAGGTTAGCTAACGTTCAATTAGAAGCCAAAATATGAGCAGCATATTTTTTTATACAAATATAAAACTGCCAAGTAAACTAATAACTTGCTGTCAGGTCAACAACTGTTTGAGTAATAAAGGTCAGCTAAATTTTTCCAATAATTAAATATAGTAATATGAAATTTTCTGAAATTTCTTTGAAATTTTTGGTGAAATTATTTGCCTTTATCAAGCAGTTAAACGTCTTAAACAAAGAATATTTACATTTCTGATAAGTTACATAATTAAATGTAAATGACTTAAACCTTCTTAGACAATTTTGCAGTACAAAAACAATATCAATTATATTAATTTGTAAAAAAAAATTTTCCACACGATTTAACATTGATAATTAGTTTGTATACAAGTACTTAATAGTTAGAAACAAGAAGGATGGGTTGAAAAGTGGTAATATAAGGTTTATAAAGGTGTAAGAGACTTTTACAAATTTTAAATGTAAAAGAAAGATTTTGCAGGGTTCGGCAATGGTGTACAGAGGTAATACGTATAAAAAAAATGTTTGAATCTTAATACTGTTATCCGTTTTCAACTAATGTTAATTTTTAATCAGTTTTTTATATATGCTTAATCAGGGAATAAACATGCTCCCTCATACTGATAAGTGCAAAAACAGATAAACCTAGTGTTAACCCACAAATATTGCCGACATCACACCAAAATGTAACACCATCATATCTAGCAACTTCAATATAATGTTCTATCATATTGTGAACATTCATTATACCTGTGAATGTGGGGTACCCTATTTCATTAACGTATACATCAGTTGTGTAGACGTCGTTTTCGCATGATGGTAAACAGCCACAATCTTTTTGTGGATTGGTGTTCAGTGCTATTTCTAAAAACTTGGACACAGATCTATTAGCACTTGCAGGAGTCTTGCAATCGGGGGATGAACTGTAGCTTATGAACGGCAATCTGAAAGGCAATAATAAATAACGACAACTTGGTTTTGTGATTTATATTTTCTTATTTGCAACCAATCGACATAGCAATTCGATTTTCTAAGCAGGCACTGTTACATTTTTGAAACTTTGCTTTTTCAACACATGGGTTAGATTCAGTGTTCAAGTTGATTATCTATAAACAGTTCATTGACCATCTATTTTAAAATTTTAATATAAATTCTTACCTTCATTGTTTTAATTACAGCGGCTAATGTAGTATGAATTTTTATATTGCGTTTACTTTTTAAAATGTCATAAACTTCAGTCCCTGAAGGCCTGACATACATCTAAAATGTAAAAGGACCAATTTTAAGAAAAGTGAAATAAAGAATTTGAGTGGAAATTTTGATTAATTGATCAATTAATAAATAATTCGGTGATTTTTAGTTTTAATTACAATTAACCAATATTCTGTGTTCGAGCGTTGGTATGGGTATGAATTAAGAGGTGACGCATGTGTAACCAATAAGAAGGGTTTGCTGCGCTTGGATTTAAATAATACAAGATATTTTGTCCACGAACAGGCGCAAGGAAGAGAAATGAATGACATAGGACCATTATCGCCCTCGACCACTTTCTGCTGACGAAGATGAGAACTTTTCAATGCGCAAGCGTCTTTAATAATATGTTGTCCACCCGTGGCCAAAAAAAAGTCCCTTCTCGGCCACCAGAGGCGCGCGCAGCCAACAATACCGAGTGACGTCACAATGCCAGCACGATGACTTCGAGAACCATGACGGAGCACGAACCATGTAAACTGTGATTTTACATCGGTGACGTGACGTAACTCGGTATTGTTGGCTGCGCGCGCCTCGGGTGGCCACGATCAGCACCCACTTGGAGAAGCCAAATCTCATCAAGTGAATAGTTATGCTCTAACAAATCAAGAAAATGCATACTGCAGGTCTCATCAATCAAAAGACTTACAACTGCACTCTTAAAGGTTTGAAAAGTAAGAAAGTAGTGTAAATACCCCGAAGGTAACGATTTTACCTTTTACTTTAAGGTCGAATAGGTACTGGTTCTTAGACAAACTTAGGGTGAATTTTTTTTTCTGTGCAATAAAATGAACCATTTAGATGCAACACCCTTGCCTCAAAGTGAACGCACCTATCTTACGCCTTGTGGCATTTCTTGGATATTATAAGGTCTAAAGAGCATAAGGTTGTTTTTCTACCTTACAGATACCCTTAAGGGGAAATATATTATATGTATCTAAAGGGAATCCATTTAAGGACAAGTTTATATAATTAATATGAGGTAGGTCGGTATACAGTTTCATACCTTTTCTTTATAAGAGTGTACAAATATAATTATTTTTTAACCATTTGGTTACAAGTAACTTTTTAGTCAATTCGTCATCATTGCTGATCAAATAATGAGTACAAGTCTGGTATTAGTACCAATAGGGCGTGCGGGTTTTGTTGCAGCAATTGGCCACCAGAATGGTTCACCACAATTCATGGCGCAAGGGCGTACTGTATACCAGTTCTATTGGTTTGCCATTGCTGTTTTGCTGTAATATAAATATTAATTTCGAAAGAAATTTAACAGTAATAACTAAACTCTACAAAGGTTAATTAAAACAGTACTTTGAGTTGATTTTTGTTACGATTAAATTATTTTTTTTGCAATTTAAAACCAAGAATATATATAGTTTCTATAAACTCTTGTTAATACTAAACCAATTCAAAATATAAGTAAGAAAAATGAATCATTAATGACGTTCATGGAATGTTATATTTTAATTTGGAAGCATTAGGACAACGTTGTTAACGAAGTGTTTCAAATGGTTTCTCTACCCACAGCAACTGTTATCGATCTTAAAGGTGTAAAGTTACATCTTGTCTTTTATGCCTATTCTGGAGTAACGTAATACTTGCAGGGGTAAATGAACTAAGCAGTAATCCTGTAACCCAGTACTTACACCCCTAAGGTGCTTTTTTGCATCTAAAAGGTGAGGTGTCGTATTGGACAAGTGGATTACTCCTTTAATGCACTTTTTTATTTCATCGAGTGCAGTACACGTGGTAAAAAGCTTTGTGTATGTAATCCGTTCATCTTTCTAAACCCATTGCAAGTTGATAAAAAAATTCTATAATCAGATGAAATATTTCAACTTTCCTTTGTTAAATTGTTTCCTTTCGCACCTGCAAAAATTTTAGTTCTTGAGCCAAGTTTGCATGTTCATTTCATGAAATCGTCACAAAAATGATAACTCCTATAATCTTTTTAGGGTTAATACTAAACAATTTCGTCCAAGTTACTAGTGTCCCGAAAAAAATTGAAGTAAGAATTTTGCATTATTTTACATATAATCCTGCCTATACCTTAAAATTTCATTCATGATTGGATATTGGATGAATTTATTAGACATCACAACAAATAATTAAATAACCGCATAATTCCTATTTTGTAGGGATGTTTCATAACAGAAGAAGGTTCCCATGCAATATTCGAACAATACCAGCAATTCAGACACTGTTGGACTAGTTCTGACTTTTCCCACCACGTGGCGATTAGCACAATTTGTCGCTGCTTTTGTAAACAATGTAGGG
>JAQGAS010001140.1:0-24864 GCA_034686365.1 Pachymerium ferrugineum | reverse complement strand
CGGTAGTTCTAATAATGGCCGCAGTTCTAACAATGGTGGCGCATCGGTACTGCCAGGTGGATTTATTTCCGGTTCCATCTAGCAGTAGGCAGTACCGACGCGCCACCATTGTTAGAACTGCGGCCATTATTAGAACTACATCGCCCCAATGCGGTTCCTTGGTGAGAGCCGATCTAAAATTTAAGTTACCTATGCTGTGATTGGGTATGAAATTATTTCATTGGCCAAGAACTCCGCATTCTTGTACCAGTCGGTTATCGATATTCTTGTTCTTTAAGCACAAAGTTAAATATGACATGTATAGGTACTTGTTACCTTCCTAAGCGCACAACTTTCGCCTACAGGATGTTTAATAATTCCTACATCATTGCTGTGTAACTGAATAGGAGTATCATTTAAGTGCAAAAATTTTAAAATAATTTTCCAATTTCAATGATTTGGTGTAAAGTATTTGATGAAATATATCCCATCACAAGGGGATTGTTTGAATAAGAGTTTGAAAACATATTTTCCAATCACATCAATGAATCATTCGAAATGAGTGACACTTGTTGATGTTTCTCAATGATGATGTGAAAAGTTTTTAAGTTTTTAATTCATAGATTGAAACTTATAAATTCCTTTTTCAACTTATGTTCAAATTGACATTACAAAATTAAATCCAATAAAGCCTATGTAAATTAAAGCGTCTCCTTCATGTCTAATCCCAAATGAAACCTAATTAAGTATTGAATTCAATTTAAGACGCAAGACAGACACTTGCTTTTCTATAGACAACTTTTTGACGCCACTATTGTCATTTTGAGTAAGTTAAATGTTGCAACACCAACATTAAGTTTCTTCAACTGGCCATACTACCTAAATTATCACCCATTTCGTTATTAGCTGCATTCAAAATGAAAGTTGTTTATGCTTTATGCTAACCGTTTTTGACATATAGAAAACACAATTATTGTGAAGGCAACATCATTACAGTAGCCTAGGAGGCTAAATAAAGTAAATTTACTTGTTTACAACTATCTAGTGTGTACTATTTTATCTATTTTTGATCTTCCATAACTTTTTCGTGTTTATGCTTGCGATTCTCTTGGCGTCCTTCCACTGATATTTGTAGTTGACTTTTTGGACTCCTATAACTCTGCATACTGTTGACTGATTAATAACAAAGCTGTGCAGTAATTTCACTACATTCGCTGCTATTTTCAACCATTAAATGACCTTATTTTTAACTATCACATATGAATGAGAGCAAAACTGTTATTTAAAAAACTCAAGTTAATTTGACAATTAATTTAGTTCTAATTAAAATTAGTGATAGAGTGATCAAATGCTGGTTTACACATGTGACCTCACTTCACCCAGGCGCTTCACCCTGACAAGTTCATGTTTTAATTTCTGTTCATGGCCCCTGAGTTCGATTCCGGTTAAGCATGGAAAATGCAGGTTACCCAAGAAAAAAAATTTGCAAAAAAATTTTGCAAGTAATTGGCCGCTTTTTTTTTTTTGCAAAAAATTTGCAAAATTTTATAAATTATGCAAAAAATTTGTAAAATTTTTGTGAAATTTTTGCAAATTGTTAAATATTTTGCAAAAATTTTGTAAAAAAAAAAAAAAGCGGCCAATTACTGCAAAATTTTTTTGCAAAATTTTTGCAATTTTTTTTATTTTGGTATAGTGGTCACAATATTTCTTCCCTTCATGACTCTACATTGCTCATTACGATGTGTGGAGAAAGTTTCTCGGTATCCTTTTACTTTGTGCTGGTAAGGGTTTTACTCTGGGATCACTGGTATTCCTTGCCGCCGTTTATCTTTCCTCTCATATCTAATTGTGTAATGTAAGTTAATACTGAATGATAACCACCTAATGTTACTGCTGCAACAGTTATTAAACAATTATCTGCAAATTTAAATGTAAATGTATTAAGTTGTGTGAGAGGTCAGTGGTCATTTATGGGTCAGAAATAGTCACTTTCCATAAGAGGGGTTTTAATGAAGGTTAAAACCGTCTCATATTAGATGTCAAGTCACAATTAGAACCAGCAGCAGCTTTAAACATGATTTTATGTACATCTGTGCTCTCTATTTCTTTCTGGTGTTTTCTGGTTTAGTTTAGTTTGAGTTTGGCGTTGTAGTTTGACTTGTTCTCGCCGCGTATGAGCTCAGTTGTCGCTGGCATCGTTAATCTTTATTCTTCGTTTTCTTCTATTTCTTTCTTTTTCATTACGTCAATTTAATTCTAAACTAGGCGGAATTCATAACTCACACTTACATATAAATGCATGAATTTTGATTTTGTAATGTGTTTTCAACCCATTTTGGAAATTTACATGCGTATGGACCCTTGCCCTTGAGTTGCCAAAATGATCACTTGGATTTAAACTAAAAAAAACTCGCCCTAAAAACTTGTTTAAAGCGAAAATACACGTGTACTCTTGATTTCACAGTAGATTTTAGTTTTAGAATTCGCTTACTACATTCTAAGTACGTGCAATAATATTTTGCACGACCAGCTGTACATTACAATGCAGATTCACAGCAGACGCGTGACTTCAAAAATTAGTTAATAACTGAAATTTATTAACTAGGATTAGCTGGGGCGTGCACAGTTAATTACCACTGCCCAAAGTGCGATAATTTAAAAAAAAGTTTGAGATAATTAATTTCAAATGGGAAAAAAAATATAAAATGATGCATGATTGCAAAGCAGTTTGAACAAAACTTATTAAAAAAAAATTTAAATCTAAACTAAGCAGAAAAAAATCAATCGAAATTGAATCAAAAATCTAAATTTTTTCATCGACGGCTATTAAAATTAAAATTTAACGACAAATAAAATTTGGCTCAAGAAAAAAAAAATCTACTATAATAGTAATCAGCAAGTTGCACACATCAAATTTACTTCTCGGAAAGAACTGCTTGTCACTTCAAAAAAAAATAATGAGGATTCAAACTTCTGTTTCTGCTATTCCACTTCAACACTGTTCTACCACACTCTGAGCCGTATAGCTGTATGATATTGCTGTAATCTTGTTTGGACACTCATTGCGCTTTGATTGTTCAGGGACTCTCTGCGCATGTCTAAACAGTATTTCACACGGGTTTCAACTTTCAAGACATCAAATTTATACTACTCCCTAAAATTTAAAATCATCAAAATAATGAAAGTATTATTTAAAAAAAAAAAATGAAGAAACAAAAATTATTTTCAAACTAGTAGATCTAAAAAAACGCACTTATCAAACATCCGGCAGTTTATTACCCACACCCCTAAAATCAATAACTCGGCAATCCTCAGTTAAAAAAATAAAATTAGAAAGATGGACGTTATATATATTTTGCAATATGCAATCAAAGTAGGTGCTATTACAAGGAGTGTCCCGTCTTCAATTAAGTGTCTATTGATGGATCTCAATCAATAGAAACCATCAGCAGATGAGTTTCAATTAGAAAAACACCCCCTTCAAGAGCTTCACTGCAATGCCACATGCTGTAAATTAAAGGATGTCCGTAGTAGGTTTTCAAAAATGCTATATTATTCCAATGACAAGTAGTGTTTTATGTTATTAGTTAGAGAGAGGGGGTTTTGTTGGCAAGTAAATCAATTGGCTTTACGTGGAAACGGATGGGGGATAATGGAAGAGGGGAGGGATAAAGATAATGGAAGGGAATAAGTCTGTTCATGCTAGACTTGTTTGTGGTGAACTAGAATTCAACTGTCATCAAAATGTTGTATTGTTTTTTGTGTGTATACATTTAATTAGAACTTTTTAAAATCTCCTGCTTTATCTGCTGTAAGTTTAAAGTTTGGTTAGCTTTAATTTTTTTGACTAGAGTAATTTATTTTTTAGGAATAATTTTGTAGTTTACTTGTGTTACTTCGTGTTTTCTAGTCCAAGTATCTGCTTTACAACGCTTCATATTTCTTTATTTCTTTCCTTCAAGGGTTGGTGTAGAGCTAACAAAAATTTTAATGTGTAATAACTCTTAGGTTAGCGTGAATTGTAGATTGTAGATGAAATAAAAAGTGAGAGGAAAAAATTTTTAAAAGTCGAGTTCATTTAATATTAAAATGTGCCAAGTAATTGGCCAAATTATGGATATTATTAATTAAAAGATGTGATGCGAAAAGTTACTTAGTTAAGCCGGTTAAGTGATTTACCAATACAAAACGCGGAAGAAAAAAAAATTGGTTAAAACTAGTACACGAAGGACGAGCACAACAAATCAATTATTTTTTTCCACTCACCTGCTAAAAACAACAGAAATCGGGCTGAAACGGCACATGTAAAACGAGGTGGCACCGTCGTCATGATGTACCGCATTTCGCTTCGTAGAAATACAACAACAAGTGCTTTTCAAATTTGCTCCGGGGAATCTTAAAACAAAATACCTCACGAACTGTTCAGGGGTGTTAGCTAAATGGGACCTGCACGTGCATTGCACGCGCAAGAACCAAAATCACCAAATCAACCCCATGTGGCCATGGCTCCCACCCCCGTTTTACATTCTGCAAGCGCTATAGGAATCCCTCCGCTTAGGAATCCCCACTCTTCGCGCGGAGTATGATGGGATTGTATCATTTCCTTTTGCCTTCGTTCAAATGTCTTAACGTGGACTTTGTAAATTGTGTATAGAGATACAATCATTTAATTTTGGAATTTTATATTACCATCTGTAGTTTGAAAAAAAATTGAGGATGAGACCTCATTTCATCCTTTTTAATTTTGGCAATCGGCTGAGTATTTTTATTTTGATTTTTTTTTTGTATTGTCTTAGTCTATGTGGGTGGAATAAATGGGCTGGCTCTAAGTTTTTTAAAAAGCCCTTTTAAACAGCGAGTGCTCCGAATTCAAATATCTGTATAAATACGACTTTATTTTTACAATTAAATTGTAGACTCTTACACTATCGATTGGAAATAAAATAAAGCTCAGGGGGCTTAACCTTCTAACATGTCAAAATATCTTACGAAATTTCACTGGTAATTAAGATCAAAAATCATTAGCGTAATTTAAATAATATTTATAAAGCAATTATTTTTAGGCACTACGTAACGTTAATTAGCACACGTGCGTTTGTGCACTATTTTCAATCTCGTAATAACACACATTTCAGGGCACAAACAGTCTAAAACGTCATTTCCGTAATCACAAACGGACTGAGAAGAAGATCGGGTCATGGAACTATTATAATAAATTCCAAATTAGCACGAGGCAACGATGGTAGCTGACGTCACTGTAGTTGATCTGGAATTAATTCTTGCTTAATCGATATTCTTTATCGAAACAAGTCACCGATGTAACGATAGATCGGTACTCCTTGTAACATCTGAGGTTTGTTTACTTCTTGTTAAGAATGGAAAAACAAGAAGATATTTTAGATGAATTGACATGTAAGTGATTTAATGCGGCCTGGAGAGGAGGAAAGCGTCCGCAATTTAAAATTTTGTTCTGATAAAATGTTTGGATTGTTGCTCAATATTACTAAGCCTACTTCCAAATGTTTTGTTTATAATATTTTATCTGATATCTGATTATTGTTAAATAGGTTTTGAAAAACGACGTCCAAGAGAAATTCCACAAATCCTCGAAGACTATCTCATTCAGATCGCAAAAACTGGGGACACGATGTAAGAAGTTGTAGAAATATCAAAAAATTTAACAGATTTAACTGCAAATTTTATCTGACAGATTTCCTTGGCCAAAATTAAAGCCTCTTTTCATGTTCAAAATGGAAACTGTAATAACGGAATTTCATGGTTTTTGCCCGACGGACGATACTATTCAATGTTCGAATGTTGAGCGATTCCGATATAACGTAATGAAAGAAAAATTACTGGAAGCGATTGACAATTTCACTAGGTACGAGAATAAGTACAGTTGTAGGAGTAGTTTTTACTAAATATTTATGTCTATTGTTGTTGCACTTTGGGACCATTAGTTTTATAATAACCCTTACAGTAAGTGAATATAGTGTGATACTTAAAAATATGCAATTTTATCCAAAATTTCTTTCTAAATTAGTTTAGAAATAATAAATTTTTCCACCGTCTCCCGAAAGCTGAAATGTAAAATCACTTGACCAATCCGAGTAAACTTTCACACAATTTTGAAAAATAATAAAAAATAAATTTATTTATTTTGTGGTATGAAATCGGTATTTTAATTAATTTTGACAAGGATAAAATTTTTGAAAAATCTAGGAATTGAAACTCTTGGTGAAAATCTTAATAATTAGATTCTAAAATAATATTCTGGAAAGGCGAATACGATTCAAGAATGCAAATTTATTGATTTAGAGAGACGTTTGGGATTGTAAAAATATAAATTTTTTTGAGACATGAAAATTGTACTGCTAAGAACCAACTAACTTATGTTGGAAAAACCTACTAATATTAAAAACTTAGTGTGTAAGAGACTAGAATTGGAAAAACTTTCTTACTACTAAACTTTTTCCAGCAGTGCCCCATTCACCATTCAACGTTTATGTGAACTAGTAACAGACCCACGGAAACATTATAAGCACACTGATAAATTTATGCGTGGCCTAGAAAAGGTAAATAAGTTTTTGTTTAAAATAAAATTGAAATTTATTTAAAATTATTTATTTTCAGAATGTTCTTGTAGTAAGCACAGTAGAGCCAGGATGCAGTCAGTAAGTATTAATTATAAATTTAAAGATTTAAAATTGACTCTTTCACATTACAGCATATACGCTTGTGATTGTGCAAGGAAAAAATCAGAAAATCAAACGGCCGTGTTGAATGGCGTTGCAGACGGCACTTTAAATGGTGTAGAATCGTTGAATATGTTAATTGAAAATAAATTAACAGATACTGAGACCCCCACAACTTCTGACATGAGTACCATTGACAAAACAGACAAAAAAGATAACGTAATTACAAATGGTAATAAGACAGACGAAAGGCAGAAAATTGAAGATGAGAAAATGGAAACTGAAAAATCTGAAAAATCTGAAAAACCAACAACGCAAGAGAAAATATTCAATTCTGGTAGAGACATCTAGCGGTAGATTTAACGTAAATTTTGATTGAATTATATTTCTCATATTCAGATGAAGTTGTATCATCGAGCACTACAAGTTCATCAGAAGATAAAGAAGCTGTTGCTGATATCAGAGATTATAATATATGTGGAACAGAAGATCAAATGAATCCTCTTGAAATTGATAGCAGTTTTAGTGAGACAGATTCGTCAATTGATAATAATGACGAAGAAGAAATGCAAAAACACTCCAGTCCGAGACGGGAAGATGATGAGAATACTGATGACTTGAAATGTAGTCATTCATATACTGAAAAACCCAAAAAAGATGTGGTATGGTACACATTTGCTCTTATCATTTCATTTGTTGGAGACGTATTGATTTATAGATTTCTGACTTTTCATCAGAGAATTTTGAATGTCAATTAAAATTTGATTAGTTGGGCAATAGGCTGGTTTGAAAATTTATTTATTTGTGCTAAACGAATGAAGATGATATGATCCCAGTAGGCTGATAATTATACCGTCCATTCTAACTGTCATTCGGGAAATTACCAGATTATTTAATTTTAATTTGTGTTTGTGAAACCAAAATTTAAGTAACTGGAATTGCCAGAATTTTTAAATATCAAAATGATTTCCCATCAAAAAGTAAATTAATTTATATTTTTTAGTTGAATTTTTCTGAACTTGTCAAAGTGATATTTATTTTAATATTAAAAAGAAGTTATATATAGTCTACTAATAATTTATTTTTTACAGGAATTTCTAAGAAAATTTTCATTTTATAATTTGTAAAGTACTAGAGAGTACAGTCTCCTTTCCTCCATGGGCCACTATTGAATACTAAACTCAAAATTGGTTTGATGAATAGACATTCCCAAGCACTTTACCATGTTTATTTATTTTGCTGCTGAAAATAGCTAAGAAAGACAAAATGTTTTACGGTGTATCAAAGTCAAGAAGGCTGTCAGTTACGTGATTTTCACATTTGACATTGCGAGACTTTTTCATTTTTTCAATTCTGCTTACTAGTTATTTTATTACATGGATTAAAAATAATCCTCAAATTTGGAAATTCTGTGAAGAAAATGGAATATTCGAAAAGTGAAATATTGGCAAGTTCTAAAGTAGTATTAAATTCTTGTAATAATAAAATTATATTTTTAAATAATGTTTAGCAAAAATTCAGTGTTGACAAACGTAAATTTGTTATTAAGAAACTTAAATTTGTGATAGAATCCAGAATTGATAAGTACTTAGGTGTTTTGTTTGTTAATTCCTATACTTACAGAGGCGCTCTACCCGCTATTTGAGTGTCGGAACATTTTTCTGAACTGGTGAATGTTAAAAATTTGGAAAATTAAGGTCCCAACACAAAAGGGATGGAACAATTGATTAAATTTACCAGAATTTGGCGAAAAAAATTTCATTTGCATTAAGAAGGACCAAGTTAGCTGAGTTGCATTTGCGTCCCTTGTTTCCTGAATCAATTTCATTCAATGCTGCATTTAGTAACTTTGTAATAGCAACTTGATAAATTGATATTATTTTTGGAATATTTTATTTTATACATTGACCTAACTGTCGATTACAGCATTCGTTGTATTCCCACAGAACGAAGACGAACAACCAACGACGAGTGATTTACACGATGTTAGTTTACCCCTTCTGACCTTAGAGTCGCCTGATGATGACGACGAAGAGGACGACAACGATAACGATAACGAAGATGATATAGAAGAAGACAATCCACCCACGAACGACGACGACGAAGTACCAGTTTCGTCTCATTCACTTGATAATGAAGCAGCTGATATTGACGACAATACGATGGATGTTCTATTATCCGATAATTCAGATTCATCATCGACGCTAAATGCCGACAGTTCAGACATTACAAGCAGTAGCGAAGTACAACAGAATGATAGTGACCCAATGGATGAAGATTGACGTTAATATAATTGTAAAATGGTTTTTATAGTTTCATGTGTTTTGTCTTTATAGTTAAAAAACGGAGAAACGTTACTCATTAACTTATAACTGTTGAGGGTTTGTCAGCTTAAAACTCCATTGACTTTTCCCTAGAAAAAATGTGTTTCAAAATAATATACGATCCTATAGGACCCTATATACTTTCTATATGATCCTATAGAATCGTACATTATTTTGAAACACATTTTCTCAAGGGTCGTTAAAAACGGCGACAATACGTGGAGCTGTGCGATTTTTTTTTTTTCTTTTGGAACATTTTGTAAATTTTTGTGATTCTTTAATGATTCCGCATAATCCCGTTTCATTGTAATGGAGTTTTAATCTGAGTTAAGGTAAAGTCACTCCGAAAATTTCTGATATCAAATGGAAATGGATTTACCTAATCCACTTTGTATCACAAATGGGTGCAATTAAAGCATTTATAATTTTTTGCATAAACTTGCAATAATTTTTTAAAAATTATTTCTCTCTTTTTTTAAAAATACATTTTGGAACCAGATTACGTGCACTAATTTAAAAATAATTTAAAAATAATTTAAAAATAATTTAAAAATGTTTTCATCGCATAAAAGACGGGAAAATTCATCACTTTTGTCAATATGAGTTTAAATAAAAGCTTACAATCTTACGGTTTAGTAAGCATAATTTTAATTAACAACTTTGAATTGAACTTCAATCACATGACCTAACCAATGATATCAAATTTTTACGGATGAATTGGGCCACCAATAAAAAGTCGAGGCTACGAAATAGCGTGAGATCCGAGAATGGAAGAGTCACCAGACGAAGACGTCATTAATGCAACGCTATTTTATCATCGAGCTTCTTCTGTTAGCGCAGATATCTGATGATCCACCAAGTAAATATATTTTTCAACAATTTTGTGTTTAATTTTTAACCAAATATAAACAACTTTCAATAGGGTTGCCTCATCCAAATTAAGCGTTCAACTTCAAGACAACAACTTTACTTTGAATAATATTAAATTTTTACCTACTGTTCTTGGTAAGTTCAAATTTATAAAGTTAATTGTAATATATTTAACTGTAATATGTAAGTATGTAGATAATTTTTCATAAAAGAAGAATTGATTATTTAAATTTTTGTTTGATTTATCTTATTTTAATCGAACGTGTGGCAAAGATACAAACATTTTATTTAGTGTATTAACTATCCATGTTTCCTGTACATAATTTCTGCTTCACGTTAACTGAATTTATAAAATTTTGGGGAATTTACAAAAAAATGAGATGCATCTTTATTGCCTACTGATGACAGTGTACAAGCTTCAAACTATTTGGAATCTAATGTTACGGTGTTTATCTGTGTTTAACTGTCTTTATTTAATATAAGAAAAAAACTATTAAACCAGAAAATAATTCAAAAACATGTTTTAATACAATTTTTATCTCAACTTTTAAACTTCAACATTAAACTCTCAAGTAAATTAATTTACACTGTAAACTTTTAATGTGAGAAAATTTATTAGGAACAGATTTAACTTTTAAGTTGACACAGTAAGGTATAACAGAAGAGACGTGAGACACAAAAATACTGGGTTTATAACTTCTTGTCGCACTGGTGCTTTATTGCAACCATTGTAGTTGCACGTCAAGATACAACCACGAAGAATATCATCATTAAATTTAAACACTCCGCATTGGTTGTCCATATTATCCAAAGCACAACGTCGGATTACAAGCAATTCACCAGTAGACACTGCAATGCTCAATGTTTAAATTTAAAAAAAAAATAAAATTTAATAAAATAACTATTACCCACAACTCCAGTCATCTTCAAGCAGAAATTTGCTGGAAATCTTCCAATATGGCCTTTTTTCGGTTCCATACATTTTTCCATATAAGTGCTTAGAGCTGGATTGTAAGGATCGTGGCAGTTCGCATCTGTCCCATTTCTGGAGTGGCATGTGTAGCAAGCAATTGTATCAACTGTAAGTAAATATTTTAAAAAATATTCAATATATTGTAAAAATTATAAGTATATTTCAATCTAAGTATTTCATGTACCCGTAGGAAGAAAGAAAAGGATGATGTTCACTAGAAGAGCAAAAAATGCTCTAAAAGGCATTATCTGTAATGAAAGAAAACTTTTAAGTTAAGACCACTAATTTCTTTAAATTCAATTGCTGAAATTAAATTGATAAATCAACCAAAACAAGTGTGTTTGATCTGCTAGGAATGATGTTTCCACTGTGTTAGAGGCGTTTTTTTGCGTCATTTTTGGGTCTAAATAGCATGAACTATAGTGGCCTTTCTGGACGAGATAAGCTTCACTTAAATTACATGCACCTAAAAGATTGTAACTTTTTTCTAAGAAAAAAGGCATAATAAAGTATCTTCAACTAAAGTTTCATTAGTTCCCGTATTATAGTTTATAAGTAATGAATTTTTACATTTTACAATACACTACTACTTATGCACAAAATTTAAATGGCAAAAATAAAATATTGAGAACACACCTAGAAGGCTGTAACTTTTTTTTTATGAAAGAGGGTATAATCAGGTATATTCCCATAAGGTTGCATGTATCCCATTTATATAGCTTATAAACTATGAATTTTGACATTTAGCCAAACACAATTTCAGTAAGTTCAGCTATTTGATACTAGGTAGCAGCACTTCCTGGACGTAGTAAGCTCCACTTAAATGGCAAAAAATACATATTTAGAACGCACCTAGAAGATTGTAGCTTTTTTCTAAGAAAGAGGGCATACTAAACTATACTCACTTAAAGTTTCATGTGTCCCCTCATTATAGTTTATAAGATATGAATTATTTTACCCATTCTTTAATAGGTGTAAAAAAAACGGCCGAAGTGTACTTGTACATCTCAGCTTGAGTTCACCGTAGGTTTACCGGGCTGTCACGATTGGAATGCAACCGTCAGGGAGTTTAAGTTTATGTTTAATCAGTGTAGATGTCTGTTAAACAAAATTGTGTGATGCCCACAAGCTTAGAAGTAAAAGGTACGAAATGGTTTCCACTTCTTTAGGTATATATTACTTGTTTCTATACTTGTTCCTTTCTAAAATTTACTTTTAACGGCGCTGTAATAACTACCTTCTGCCCTTTAGACCCTATGAGTGTTCGAGAAATACTGCAAGGTGGAGTGGATATACAGTACCTTGAAGTACATCTTCTAGACCTCAAGATAGGTTGCTTAAACCTAGAGGTAAGGTTGTTGCAAGGTAAAGAATAATTCATCCTCATTGGCTAATATTTCTACTGTATAAGAAATATCACTCTAGTTTGACGGAGAACCGAACCAGTGACCTATTCGACCTTACTATACTATGTACTTGTATACCTTTTCAAACCTACTGAGGTAATATTGAAATTGTTTATACCTATATACACCCATCCTATAAAAAGGTTATTAAAAAATAAAAATCTTCACCCAAAAAGGTATTTACTCACCTCTTTTACCTTTTCATACCTTTTATTTTTAAGATTGCACAGCTCCCCTATGGAACTATCCCACATGACTAAGTAAGGGCAGCGTATTCTCTACAGAAGTGGAATTGCCAAAAGCCTAATTCCCTCATTTTTCACTTTCAGATAGTGTAAAAATTGCAAACTTCCGGCACCCACTTTCTTAATTACAATGTGTATTAGCACACGCTGCTATTGACGCCACGTTTATATTCCTCCACAGTCAATCCATTGATTTTGTATTGTCTTGCAAATTTCATCACCCACTATATTACACTTACACGCTTTCATTGGTAACCCCTCTGCGTCAGGCATAGAGCGCTTCTCTTTTATCACTGCACAATTCATTACAGTGCATTTTAAATTTTCTTTTACACGCGCTAAATATTGAATAGCTTACATTCAAATTCTTTAACGCGATAAAAAATATTTAAATATTTAACAGTTTCAATTAAAACCTTCCAGTATGATTAATATAAATTAACAAACAGCAGACACTTTATAGAAACATTTCTATTTTAAGAAATTCTTGCACGTGCCGTACTAGATGACGGAAATCGATTTCTTATTACATTTCTGACACCTTCATAATAAATAACTTTGAAAATTAAATTTAAATATGGTTAATGAAGTGACATCTCATAAAATGTGATGTACAAAGTGTAAGGGATTGATTACACTATAGTAATACCTGATCACTAAGAATACGCAGCTTACCAGAATGAGATCAATACGGTTGCTATGGTAACATCATCTTTAATGAAACCGAGAAATTTCTTCAGATTAAGGTAAGAATACTATAAGTTTAGTCTCCTATAGAAAATGAATTTATTAAGGAAATGCTTACTACGTCTACTTACATGATCCAGAATATACGTCCTTATGATTAATTCCCGCCAGGTGATTGATGTGACGTTAAATTTTCTTAATTATTGCGCAATTTTTTCTTCCAACGATCCAACTACATTCAAACATACATCTACCTAGTACTTTCACCTGGACATCCTACTTTAGATGAAAATAGTGCACTAGTCAGATGCATCTATTTTTATGACCTCAGACTCCGACCGGTTAATGTAGTACGATATTTTGGTGCACGATGGCGCTAAAAGTTTTGCCGTGCTCGTGACGTAATTGCTTGCGTAATTGATAGGTGATTTATGAGTGGTTTTATGAAACATTAAAGAAGTTTTAATGTTTTGTATCGGAATAATGATTACATATGAATAAAGATTTTTTTCGTGATGGAAGTGTAGTTTAATGGAACTTTTATGTGATTCTATTAAATTTTTTTGACCTCGTTGGTTTAGTTATGACCTTTAATTACAGGTAGTTTTCGTTTCTTTTCGTTTGGTTGAATAGTGACCTCATTTGGCCTGTTAACAGGCATTAAATATGCATAAAGATTATTCACATTAAAATGGTTGGTCTTTGACTTAGGAGATTACCAGAGCGTACGTAATCGTACACAATTCAGTGATTTTATTCGAAATTTGAAGCGATTTTTGTGTACTTAAAGTTTTTTAATAAAATGCAGAAAAGCGACAGTTCTTATATTACGCCTGCAATAAATTGATGTCAGAACTGCACCATAATCCCTAGTGGTGGCGCAGGTGAAACATCTTTTAATTGCCTGTAATCAGTTACATCAAAATGTCAAAATTATAGTATCTGGTTTACATCTCAAATGCCATGGAAAAAGGTGTAACAATGTTAGTTTGTAATAGCTAAATTTGTAACTTAAAGTAGATTTTAAATTAGGTTTAGCATAGCATCCACCAGGGAAACAAACTATAATTACGTCATCACTGTCAGAAGTGGAGTAAGCGAAAATTTCGTCATGAGATGGCGCTATTGACCGTTTAGCT
Organism: Pachymerium ferrugineum; assembly: GCA_034686365.1. Lineage (NCBI taxonomy): Eukaryota > Metazoa > Arthropoda > Chilopoda > Geophilomorpha > Geophilidae > Pachymerium > Pachymerium ferrugineum. Next base: position 10,543 of record JAQGAS010001140.1, on the reverse strand, counting down.
ATGGAAAGACCTTGTGAAGACGTCTGCGCATGTGCGCGGCATCTCTTTGGTGTCATTATCGTGGCTGTATGCAAATACAATCGGAAATAACAACTCATAACTAACGTTTTGACTTGTAATATATAGTTATGGCGAGCTACAGACGAGCTATTTACTTGAAAACACCTGCATAACTAAAATTAGTTGAAGATAATCATGACCGCGCGCTTGCGCAAACGCGTAGCAAGGCCTGTGTCTATCTTTCACTGGCATTTTTATACAAGAAAATCGTCACTTTGCTGAATAGTTGATGGCGGACTTTGGGCTGGGCTCGACATATGACAGGTATACTGCGTATTATAGAATTGCGCCTTTTTTCGTGATGAAATTATTATTCATTTCATTGCAGAATTAATCTACGTCACTCTAATGTTTCATTCGATTACTTAACAAACTCGTTCGAGTACCTCTTTTGGGCATGAATTAACCCCCCGCGATTCCAGTTCCTGCAGTTGAAATGGGGACGGAGAATGTTGGCGTATTATCGATTAGGGTAGGCACAGTAAGATATAATTCCGTTAACTTTTGAAACATTCGTAAAATAAGATGGGCCAATAATTTAATAATGTTCACGTGTAAATTAACACCGCTCTAAAAATACCGATAAAATATGTCGAAGTCTGGAGATTAAATTGGATTTCATTTTTGAAACGAGAGGTCGCCGGCTTTATCTAAAAAGACAATACTCTTTTGAAAGAAGTGGCGTGACAAACTTTTATTTGATAACGATTTGGAAATAGAATTTATTGTAGTTCCAATACTTTTTAACTACAGTATTTCTAAGTACTTGATATTTTTCTCATATGCAAAAACGTTTCTAGTCGAGCGAGTGTGAAAAACTACCCCAGATTTCCCACTCATAGTACCAAATGCAACCTTTTCAATCGTGCGTAAAGAAAACTCGCAGAGCATTGTACTCGCTTACAGCTAGCTAAAACCGGTGTGTTTAAAGCTGAGACTTATTGATGATTACTCGGTCGGCAAATTATTGAATTCTGATGTATTAAGGTTTAATTGGATCTGTCTGGTTTTTCTCGGTCTAATGTAATTAATTTTTATCTTCTTGTTTAGGCTAGGCCTACCATGGACACGGAATGACGTTTGAAGTAACTAGGTAATTTGAGTAATTACACTATTTTTAAACAGACAGAAAAATGTTTTAATGTTTTCAACCAGCTGTTTTGTAATGTGAATGTAATTAATTGCAGGAGCAAGAAATTCGATCTCAAAGTACATGAATTTTTTATGCAATCAAAGTGAAGGAAAAGAAAAAAGTAATAAGACCAGGGCCGGTTCTAGGGTGCTTGGCGGCCCTCTTGCAAGAATTTATATAGCGCTCTAGAATTATTGTTATAAAAATATAATGGCAATAGTTGATTATTTCTAACTCTAATTAATATCAGCTGTTTTGAAGTGGTTTGGCCAGCGAATTTTATTTCCTCTTCTCTGATAATATTTTTTTTTAAATCTACTGTCGGGGAGCTTCCAGGCGCCCCTAGCGGAGTGGGTAGAACCAGTCCTGAATAAGACAATTTTTTTCACTAGTAACGAACGGCCTTTAACATTTTAAAGTAATAATTTGGAACAGGTGGGCCAAGGTTTATTCTACATGCTTAGTTGCGAGACTCTTCAAGGTTATTAGGAGTTAAATTATTCTTGCTAATTAATGATTGTTACAAAAGACACATGTTCAATTCAGTTCCAATATCAGTTTGTAAGTTTATAAGTTGCCAGTTAATTTGGAGAAGTATAAAAAAGCTTTGTGCTTTTAAAACGCTTTACTAATCTCAACAATTTTTAAAGTCAGTGGACCCAAGATAACCAGATAATTTAGAATAAAAATTTTTGAGGAGTTACCATGTAGAACTTGTTACCTCAATTTTAAAGTGACCTAAATAGCTAATTTTAGAGTGAACCTTGAGATGACATCGTTTAAAATCGTAAATTCTGAAAAATTAATATTTATCTTAAATTTATGACCGTCGTACTTCAAGGTCGATTTAAAATGAGTTTCAATGTATGAAAGGTCTGGAGCCAATTGGGCAACAATTTTTTCTTCCGAATTCTTGATGGTCGCATTCCAAACATTTTAGACTTGCTAGTTTGACTTTCGCTTTACCACTGGCAACAATTGTTGGTATAAGCATAAGGCGATCTTTTTAACATAAAGGTTAAAACATTAGGTAATCATAATAAATATTGTTTCAAGATAAGTTGTCAAAGGCACTTTAATTACACAATATGGTAGAATGGTTTTATCCACTTACAAGAACTACATCAGCAATAATGAGATTGAATAGCTGAGCTGCAGGAAGCTCGTGCATTGAACCAGCTGTTAGCTTGCAGTCACCCGAAACAGCTGCTTCAAGTCTAATTCTGAATTCTTCTTTGAAAGAAAATATTTTTTAATGTGAATTTTTTTTTTGTCTAGGTTTAACTGCGAGGAAGACGTCACCTGCTAAAGAAATCGTTTAGAATTTGAGGTATTGAATTTTTATTATTGATTGTATCATAAATTGATTGGTATATTTTTAGATGATGGGCATTTGACATCAATTAAGCCTGGTTGTCTTCAAGAACAACAAAAGACTTAGATTGACGGCAGATGAAGAAAAGGTTTAAGTTATTTCTAATTTCTGCTTATATGTAATTTATACACATTTCAAAATGATTAACTTATTTTTTATTTTCAGAAAATAGTCCAAAATGCCAATACTCGAAGTCGAAATTATTTAAACTTGGAAACAACATACTTAAATTCAATTGATGAGAAAGTGTTACCGATCCTGTTACAACTTGAACACACTTGCCATCTAAAATGGGAGGTAAGAAAAGGTACTACAAGTTGTCTGCACTTCAATCTGATGAAACGTGTCATAGACACTAGTACCAAATTGCGCAAATTCTGACTCAACTTCGTAACGAAAGTTACCAAAACCTTTTGATTGAAATGTCAGACAAGGAGTTAATTTAATGCAGGTACAAGTATGAGTGCAGATAACTTGAAATGCAATTTAGTAGTTATATTCTGTTGGAAATAATGCTGTCAGAAGTCATCTATGAAGCCTGAAGATGAAGACTGCAATAAGAACCCACAAATGCATAATGGATCAGACAAGTGATTGGTGTAATCTATTACTAGAAACCTCCAAAGATTTTGAATGACTGAAACTGTCGTTCTGTAATTTCCAAGGGTTGTTTCAATATAATGAAATCTTAACCACATGTAATAATGTTTGGCCACATGGAAAATTACTACTTCCAAGTGATTGCTGATGTTGGCAATTTGGCTAAATGCTGATTGCACAAAAAATTAGAAATGATAGTTTAGTCTTTTGGCAAATATTTTTATTTATGCTGAAAAGATTATAACTTAATACTAAAGAAAATTTGCATTCTAATTTTTATTTGCAATAATCAATTTACTCACCAGAGGTTGCCACCTTGTGTGAGACGATTAATTTGTGCAATTTTGCTAGGAGGACTAGTAATGCAATGAGCAGTACAGAGTTCACTGGAATAATGGTTCTATACATTCTTAAAACCTTCAAAGGCAGGCAGAATGATAAGACAAATGAATTTTGCAGCAAAATCAGTAAAGATAGCAATTAACTTGGTGTACTCGTTTACACAAGAGGTATAGGACGTCATTGGGAGATTTATGATTAGTCCCTGACTCCCTGTGCCTAATTGCTCTAGTTACAGTTCATTTAAATAGGGAAGTGGCTAAATGCTTATCAAATTGCTGATTACGTTGAATGTATACAGATGTATAATCAATGTGTAATCTAAGCAGATCTCTGATTGTTTGACATATTTCTAAAAAACTTGAAATAAGTTTGAAGTTCAAATATTACGATCATACAACAAATTCTTGCAACTTCAGTCAAACCAAAAGCTGAACGTAAATTTAATTTAAATGTTTGACAGTTTGTAAAACAATTTAATTGCTTTAAATTGTCTAGTATTTTCGTATAATTGTATTTTATTAATTCAATGTATAAAGATTCCCAAATAAACACTTTAAAATCTGCATATCTGGGATGTAAGATCTCGTGATCATTCATTCTATACGCAAACCTTGTGTATAGAATGGTTACGTCCTCTACACATGTGCAGAATGAATTATTCCCCAAACTTAAAATACTAAGTTTGGAAATTAACCCACTAGAAGAAGCAAAAGGAACACAATGGGTACAGAAGAAGCGACAACAGACATATGAAGAAATAAAAATTTTGATACGTTTTTTGTTCTGTTATTTATTGCACCATTAGTGCAATAGTAATGCGTGAACAATTCTCCACCAATGAAGTTCCACGCTGCAGATATTTAACGGTAAGTGGTTTGTGATAATGTTGCAGCATCAAAGATGCTCCATTATATTAAAATCCAATCACTTGAATTTTCTTGCCCGATCCGTCTAGACAAAATGTCAATTTAGAGCTATCAACTATCGTTGATGGCTCTAAATTGATATCAGAATGTCTTGGAAGTGAACCTTCAACGAAGTAAGTGCCATGAAGGAAAAGATTAGATACGCTGCGAAGTGGAACCAAACCTAAGGAGACTAATACAATGCAACGCAGTACAAACTGAAAATATCTTGTTTTTGCTTGAGCAAAAATTGTGTTGAGTCAAATTGCATCAGTGCCGAGTAAACCCTAGACCAACAACAGAATTAGTCTTTCCATCTGGGAAAATTTTTGATTTCCAAGTGGGAAATGTTTGAATCTGCTCGACAATTATACGAGTGATTTTCATTTATATCAAAACTTCTGTGCAAGCAACATAGCTGTCTTTGTTAAGGCACTGATACCATTACTCATTTGTCAAATTTATACTGGTGGGCTTATGTAGTAATACAAAAGTCATCCAACTGTCCTTAATACCACTGGCATTAAGACTAGAGTTACTCCTGTGTCTTAGTGCAAATTCAATACTTAGTAGTATGTAGAATGGTTCTGACAACATGAGCCAAAAGTTACTTGGATCTTGAGCATCCTTCAGATTATATAGATATCCATGTCCATAGTAATTAAACCTAAATAAGGTTAAAAAATAACAAAAAAAATAATTAACTTTAATTTTCATTTTACCGAATAGAAAATGTACTTTCACCCAATCTTCAGGCATATTTTTTTCTCCTTTTCCATAAGAAACTTTCCTTTTTCTTTAACAATTTGATAAGTAGACCTAAGCTACTAATGCCTCCCACACTAACTTTAATTCCTTTATCATTTAGTTGTTTTTTATTGCCCTATATACTAAAATTCTGGCTGGAAAACACTTTTATCACTGTCTCCACATGGGGACTCATTAGAGGTGTTGCCATTTGCATTTTTTAAGTCACAACAATTGTTTTGGTTAGTTATTGATCTAATGCACCATCTATTGTCAGTTATAGCTATTTTTTTCACTTTGTTACTTTTTTATAAGCAAATGAAAGTGTTCACAGTTTCAGTGAACACCCTCTGTATTGATACATGATGAAAAATACATGGACATCAACTGATAAAGTTATATTTGTATAATATAACTAACCTGACATTCCTAAGCAATTGTGGACATCAATATTTTATTTTAATATACCTAAAAAAATACCCCCACATAATGACAAAACTAATAATAGGAAATATTTTGCTGAGTTTCTCACAGTAATGTACAGTAGAGCTCGCTTACAACGAACCTCCAAGGGACCGGAAAAAATAATCAGTTGTATCCGAGGTTCGTTGCAACCTACCTCGTTTATAAGAAATTGTGATCTGTCGACAGCAAGTTCGTTATTAATCAGTAAAATCAGTCTGCGGGCATAAGAAAAGGGATTTTATAACCAAGAATTCAGTAGCTGCATTCAAATATTAAACTAAATTTTGACGACAGATGAGTCTTAACAAGATGTGACATTATTAGTCATGATCCCCTGCAAAAATCAGTTACCAAATGAGACGTCACTAGTTGTAAAACTCACCTACGCTACAGTTTAGTTTAATATTTAAATGCAGCTACTGTAAACGAGGTGGTTTACTGTTTACATATGATTTCTTATACCACCGGACAATGAGTTGGTTGTATCAGAAATCGTTGTGAGCGAGTTCTACTGTAAATATCATCTAAAAATCTAAAAATGATTCTAAATTAAAGATGCTCTTAGGCATAAATTTGCCAATCAATTTTCATTCAAGCATTTCCATGTGCAATTTATCTTTGATTAACAAAATCATTGGGTCTCATTAGTTCTTTTCATTCTTTCTGAAATTGAGCACTTTAAATAAGCGAAGGAAACAGGTAAATCGTTTACCATTAGTAACCTCGTATGGAAACAACTATCAAACCAATGGCCGATTCCAAGCAATATTTTATTGCATCTTCAGCAGACCCCAGCAAAAAGTTGTCGTGGATATTTATGTTTGCGCAACATTTGATTTTCGTAATGGTAACCCAACCTTTTTTCAGATTATTCTAAATAGATTATCAATATCATTATATTTCAGATATAAAAGGGTAAGTCAAAATACATTTAACTCTTCTAGTCTTTCTCTTACTTCTTGCAACTTAGTATTGGTATGTGTGTAAAAGAATGAATGTTGAATGGATGTTGAAGATCACCAAAGAAGATCATCAATCAAAAACAGAAGTCAGAGGCACCACTGCAAAAGGCGAAAAAAGATCATCTCTTCTGAAGTCATCGAAATGTGAGTGTTAATCTTCATCAATGTGAATATTGAAAAGAGTTTTTTGTGTTGTGTGTGTAGTGCAGGCATTCCACTACACTTGTACGTGGATACCGTAAGTGCAAGTGTTGCCTGAAAAGTGTATGTGAAAAGTGTGTGGTGCATCATTATCACTTATACGCGGATACCTTAGTATAAGTGTTTTGTGCTTCAAGTGTTTTGTGTGTGTTTAGTGCTCAGTTACGTGTCTCTGAGACACGGAATTATAGTGTGTTTAGTTCTGAAAGCGGAAGAGACAGCAACGGCAGTCATATTTCGTCTTACACCGCAGCGATAGTTGGAGCAGGAGTGCCTTTCAATCTTCAAGTTTTTATGCCTCTGCTTCTGTGTGAAGACATCCTACGCGGATAACTAAGGTAGGATTTATTTGTATGAGTGTGGGTGAATCTTGAGCTTCCCTGAACTTCTTTTACAACTATAATTTTGTTTTTATACAATTATTACTTACAGCATATTTAGAATTTTTTTAAAGGTAAGTTTTGGATGTTGACACCTGAAGATTAAGATTTATACATTTTTTTTAAACACTTATACGAGTGGTAACAAGGCTTGGTTGCAAAAAAAATGAAAAGGTTTAAAATGTGGTTAAAGAAATGTTTGTAAACTAGTATTGCATATAGGAGTGCTTGAATTTTCTAAATTTAAAGTCTTCTTTTATTTCTTATTTTAAATTCGACTTGAGGTTGACGTTGAAGGAAGGGCTGCAATTTGAATTATGAATTTTGTACAATTCCACTTTGTAAAAACAAAAAAACGAGATTTTCAAACCGTTGAAACATAAGCCAGAACATTTACACACACAAAACAAGAAATATATCGTCAAAAAAGCAAATCAAAAATAACCAATGAAAGCTTTACCATATAGTTTTCCCAAAGAAAGAAGTAAAGAGCTTAACGTCCCCAGTTGCCTACTGTACAAAACCTGTAAAATAATTCAAAACATTATAAAAGTCACAAACAAGTCTGTTTAACAAATATTAATAATAAGTGAAAACTTCCATTTCACTTTCCCTAAGAACTTAAGGAAGGATCACATGGGATAGTTGGATGAGATTTAGTATGCTGCTTGGGCACTGAACCAGAAACAAGAGAGACAGAGACCTAACTGCTTCTGCTTTATATGTGTAGTGCTCCCCATCACCTCCCCCAGGAAATCGTGGTGAATGGGTCTGAGACACTTGGTCAGATCCATGTTTTACTTGAAGAGAAATACAACTGTTGGTTAGGAAGATTCTTTTATCAAGCTGATCCTTTTACAATGAGTGGATTGAAATGGAACATATAATAAAAAAAAATTAGGAATTTGTGTTTCTAAAGCAATATCAGCAGAAGAACCATTGAAGAAGCTGAGTAATATCCCAGGTAGCTAACCCTTGTCAAAATGATATCTGAAGCATTATTGAAAGCCGTAATGATATCAATTGTTGAATTATGCAATAATAGAATCAACTAATACACATTCTGACATCATAATTTTGACATCTAAATGATGCCATTATATTGTCTGAATTCTGATAACAGAATTATGATATCGGAATGTCCAATTTGAGAATGTCATAATATTGATAACTAAATGATAGCAGCTTTGAGATACCAGAATATCTAATCATGATACTGTTTGACAAATAATGCCAAAATGTTATAATAATACATTCTAACATCATGATGATTCCTGTTAATCAGTAATCAGCAATCTAAATGATGCCATTAAGACACCTTGCTGCCTGGGATAAGCTAGTTAAGCTGAGAAAGAAATTTTAGCACTCTTTGTTCGGCTTGCCAACAAATCAAACAAAATAATTATTGACTCAATCACGTGTTTATTGGTCAAAATTGTTGCTGAAGTTTTTTCGTTTTTACGTCGGCACAAATGTGGAATCGAAGTAGTTATCGGAAGAAAATGAAGTTCAACGGATTTGTAGAAGAAAACAAAAGAAATTCCAGCTGTAGTTTCTGAAATGACAATGAACGAGAAATTCTTATTGAAATGTGAGATGAAATGATCACACTTGGTATGAACTGGAGTAATGGAAAAAGTAACCTTGTTCATATTAGAGGACGTAGAGTAGGTAAAGAGTGGAAAAATGGCGTTGATAAATATGTGATCAATGATATAACATTTCCGAGTTGACTTATTTGCAGGTATAATAAATGGAATGAGATAGCAGAAATGAAAACCAAGGGGTAAGTAAATTCTAAAGATTTGTGAAAACATAAATTTAAAAGGAATGGGTACAAGAGAAGTTTAGGCGCAGTAGTATTTAAAATGATATCTTTTTATTAATTATATCTTTTTATAAATTTAGTTCCAGCTTGTACCCTGATGACGACACAGGTAAACATTAATTGATTTGGTGCACGATTGTAGAAGTTTATAATGTCATTACCAGACAATGAATGTGAGATGAGATAATCACACTTGGTATGTTCTGGAGCAATAGTAAAAGTAACCTTGTTCATATTAGAGGATGTAGAGTAGGTAAAGTGGAAAAATGGCGTTGATAAATGTCTGTAACCAATGATATAACATTTCCGAGTTGACTTATTTGCAGGTATAATAAATGGAGTGAGATAGCAGAAATGAAAAACCAAGGGGTAAGTAAATTCAAAAGGTTTGTAAAAATATAAATTTAAAAGCAATAGGTACAAGAAAAGGTTAGGCGCAGCAGTATTAAAATGATATATTTTTTATTACATTGTAGTTCCAGCTTGTATTCTGATGATGACACAAGTAAACATTGATTGAAGAAGTTTGATGCCATCACTAGCTGAAAAAGAAACAATTTTGTCAGGACAAAGCGTAGGAAATGCAATAGCGTATTGTTTTGACCGTGTGTGATGAGTATTACTGATTCCTTTTTTAATTTATCTCATTTAGCAGATCTTAGACAGAAATGTGAACTGCGCTTCAAGTGGATTTGACTAACATCAACCGTCATGACTTCAACTGCTTTGCAGAAGAGTAGAATTCTAGAACATATTTTTCAATTTTAATTTGTTGTTATCCTATATTTAAGGACAAGTGATAAGGCACTTAGAAGAAAACCCAAGTTGAAGCATCTTGCCCACAAGTATACAAGAAAGCAATGAAAACTGCACACAAGAACGTGAAGTTTGTTTCATACTTTTGAATTATTTGGCATTTTTGTTAATTAATTTTTTAAACAAACCACTATTAATGACTATTATTATATTGCTAGTGCACCAAAAATGGAGCTAACGTTACCAGTTGCTGTAATGAAACAAAAATAATGCAAGACCAACCAAATTGCGCCTTATCGTATGTTTTGTTGAATATTAATTAACATCATTGATTAATTTTGTTTTAGTGAATTCTGGGAAAAGCTGGACCTTTGAGATTGCTGTAGTGGCCAGACGGTGCTTTGCCAAAAATAGTAAAGTATATAAATAATGACTTTGCGGTGCATTTAACTATCAGAAGTTAATTAGATGAGATTGAAAAGAAAATCTTAAAAAAAAATTAGGATAAAACTATTTACTATGACATTAAAGTTTCGTTTATTTAGTACTGAAGTGATGCAACACTTATGACAAAATAATGAAAACTTGGAAGTCACCTATGGAGAAGTATCCTTCTACAGGAAGGCGACGTATAAGGGTAAATTAAAATTAACTTTACTCTGTCAATCTTTAAAATAATAATTTTCAATACGCTACTTTTTTATTTTGTGTCGATTGTAACACACACTCTTAAGCTAGGTTTCCATGTGTTTCCTTATGAAGTGAAGTAGAGAAGTACACGCACAGCAAG
>JAQGAS010001139.1:0-24902 GCA_034686365.1 Pachymerium ferrugineum | reverse complement strand
GGAAAAAAAAGGATGTAATCGCAACATTAGTAGAAAGAAAGTTTGACTCTGATCCTGTAAAGAAGTGGCAAAAAGACGTCACTAAGCAAGTACGTGCTATTTTTCTTTCATTTTCTTTTTCTTTTTTTAATATTGTTGAAAACTTTAGGAGGAAGCAGCTAAAGAGAACGAAGATTCTGATGCAGAAGCGGAAAATGAAAAAGAGGACGGGCCAGATTACTCGTACTTACTGTCAATGACAATATTGTCTCTGACGAAAGAAAAGAAAGAACAATTACTAAAACAGCGAGACGCTAAACTGGAAGAGTTGCGTTTGCTTCGGTGCAAAAGTCCACCGGATCTGTGGAGAGAAGATTTGGATGCATTCTTAGCTGAATTGGATGTAAAAAAAACTTGCTTGTAGTGATAACTGAGTGCCGATTTTTAATAGATATATATATTGTAGGCTGTAGAAGAGAAGGAGAGAGAGGAAGAGTCGTCTAATGGAAGGAAGAAAAATTCGAAGGTTTCGAAAGTTACTGCTGTTCAAAGGAAAAAGGTGATAAAGGATGAATGCCAACCTTCTCCGCACGGCCGACGTGTAGAACCAAGAATTGAATCATTAAAACGTAAAGTGGAAAGAATCGCAGCAAAGGCAGCAACTGGTGTGAAGCGACCGCGGGTACGACTTTTCAATAATTTTTTATACATGAAATATAAAACCGCAATAAACTTTTCAGAAAACACTGAAAACAGAAAAATCGGACGACAGTAATGAAAGTGAAAAGGAAATAAAACCGTTGGCTGAGCGTCTTAAATTAATTCCGGCTGGAAAAAAAGGACTAAAACAATCGACTTTAAGTTTTGGTAAAAAGAAAGTAACAAAGAAAGCAGAATCCGATGACATTGAAGGATCGCAGTCAAATGTTTCCAATGACAGCATTTCTGATGTATCCCAGCCTGTAATAAAATCGGTTCCAAAGAGAGCGACTGGTAAGTGACAGAAAATGATACAAAATTTAATAATAAATAAAGTTGATAAACTACTAAGTTAGTGATTAAGATTTTGCCATATAATCATGCATAGTGTAAGTAAGAAAGATTGCTGAACGAAACGTACATTTTATTTCACTGCAGCTTCAAAAGCGCGGCCTATTATTGACATAAGCAACTCATCTCAATCTGAGGAATCTCAATCTGAGTCTGATCACGAAGACGAATGGGTACCATCCGACACTGAAAGTAAACCGAAGAAAGCTGTTAAGGGACGGTCCACATCCGCTGCATCAAGAAAAACTGTTAAACAGCAACCGGCATCTGCCAATAAAAATAATGAGTCTGAAGACGACGAAATTGACTCCGAACCAGCAACAAGTAAGCGAGAAAATAAAAACTGTTTTTAATTAAAGATTAAATTGTACACAGGTAAAAAAAAAAACGGCTGACTTAACATTTTTTTTTTTTTTTCAAATAGCATCAAACGAAAAGCTATCAGATGATTTAAGCAATCTCGACAACTCGGGGTCTGATTGTGATAATGAATTGGCACTACCAGAAACGAAAAGTAAACAAAAAGCATTAACCAGCCGAACCACATCAGCTGCATCAAAAAAGCCAGTTAAAAAGCAAGCAGCATCTAGTAAAAGCAGTGACAATGAAATTGAATCTGAACCTGAATCGAAAACAGTTCCCAAACGAACGACTGGTAAGTGAAAAGAAACATAATATTTAATAATTGTGATCGGTGCAAAAGTAAATACAAACTAATAGGTAATAATAACAAATTATTTTAGCATCCAAAGCAATGCAATTACTTGATATAAGCAATACAGATAACTCATCACAATCAGAGTCTGATCATCACAACGAATGGTCACCACCTAAGACTAAAAGTAAACCGGCGAAATCAGTTAAAAGCCGAATTACACCAGCTGCTTTGAAAAAAACTGCGAAGCAACAAGCATCTAGCAAAAGTGATGATCAGTCTGTAAATGATGAAATTGAAGCGGAAGAATCCGTCCGGATTGTTAAAAGTAAACGAGTAAAACTTCTACTTTTTTCGTTCTAATTTTGTTTTTATTTAGCTACCAAAAAGAGACCACGAGAAAGATTTACGTTGGATACATCTTCAGAAGATGAGGACATGTACAAGCCGCAACCAAAAAAGAAGACTGTAAGCCGTAAACCAGCCGCACCTAAAGCTACTTCCCAGAAAAAACCCGTGGCAAAAGTAAGTAATATTGTAAAGTTAATCTGTTCCTGTTACTTATCATTCTTTCATTTAGAGAGCTACAAAACCGTCCAAATCTGATTCAGAAGATGAACCTTCGCCAGTAATCACACGTCCTAAAACCACTCGCCCACGTATGAAATACACGTTCAGTGATTCTGATGATTAATCTATAATCTTTGTATATATTTTATTGACGTCAACTTTTTTTTTACTTTTTTAAATAATTTTTTTTTAATCAATCACAACTCAGATTTAAATTTAATTGTTTGACTACGCACTATAGTAGCAGTAGATTTAAATATAAAAATTCAAAATTTATAAACAAATCTAACTTAGATTAATTATATGAATGAATACAACTGCACTTTTAGCATCGTTTCAGAATGAATCATACTCTTAATCTCAGGTCACCTAATTTCCCAGTACGGTAGTTACATTGTTCACTCAAATATTAATATTTTTTGTATTTGCAATTTTTTTCTAATAAATTTTTTATACGATTTGATGTAACATTTTATATCTGTATCTTCAAGAACATTTACTGAAACTAACATTCAATTAGCAATGAGCATATTTTGCGCGGCCGTGGATTAATGACTCATGAGCTTCCGTAGCTGGGAAGGCGTGTCCTCCATCTTGAGTTTTCATCGTGTTCAGACGGGACAGGGGGCTCGTATCGTATTAACGATTTAAGGGAGATTATCGGACAATTTTGCTTGGATTGAAGTTGTAATTAATAGCCGTGTTTTCTTTGGGCTGAAATAATCTTTCATCTCCATCAAAATGAGCAAAAAGTGTGCTCGTTGCGATAAGACCGTATACCCGTTGGAGGAGCTAAAATGTCTTGACAAGGTGGCGCCTATTTGTATCTTTTCTGCTTTCTGCTTCATTACGACAGAATAGTTACTTGATTTTGCGTTTTTTGGAATCGTTTAATTGAATTAGCGTTTTATATAAAGCATAGAAATCTTAAATTAGTTTACATTCAGTAAGAACAGTATTATTTTGCATTAATTTGCTTATAAGTAAATATAGGACATTTATCACGGTAATTAATTTTTATTGTTATTTTTTTTATTTATGAACAAGATTTGGCACAAAACTTGTTTCAAGTGTCAAGAATGTGGGATGGCTCTCAATATGAGAACTTATAAAGGATTCAATAGACTGCCATACTGCAACGCGTACGTATCAGTTTTCCATTTTAATATTTAACATGTATTTTGTTTAAAAAATAATTATTTAAACTGTAAAGAGATGTTCGTAGAAAATTATTTCCTTTCATGGAATCAAACGTTAAACGTTAAATTCCAAATTTAGATCCGGCAGCCCACTACTTCCTTCCATTCTAACTACGAATAAATTTGTAATGACGTTAACGACACTTTTATTACACTTTTTAGTCACTGCCCTCAAGCTAAACATACAACAGTTGCTGACACACCAGAAATCAGGAGGATTCAAGAAAACACTAAAATTCAGAGCACAGTAAAAATGAACCTGATTAATATTACTTAATTAGTTCTAATAACGAAATTTTTTGAAGGTGAAATACCACGAGGATTTTGAAAAGCAAAAGGGAAAAGTTACTCAAATCGCAGACGATCCTGAAACTTTACGCATCAAGCAGAATACGCGCATCATTTCCAATGTTGCTTATCACGGAGACCTGGAAAAGAAAGCCATCATGGAACAACGAAGGCCAGCTGTGGCTGGTGAAAGAAACGGCGATGATGATATGGACTTCCAAATGGAAGGTAAAGCAAAAACTTTTGCTACATAATGTTTGCACATTTCGTAATTACCTTTAAAACAGATCCATCGGACGTTGCACACTGAGCAAATGTTATTTTTTCATGCTTTAAACATTGATAACTAAGCTTTTTAAAAATACTTAATTTAGGTAAAGATGAACCGTCTCCCATTCAAACTCCATTAATTATAGAGAAAACTCCTGAACCAGTTGAACCAGCTTCTAATAACCAAGGTCAGTCAATTAACACGTTGAATGACAGCTTGAATTCCATGTTTTGCATGACTCAATTCATTTTCGAAATCAGATAGATTTTTATTTTTCAGTTATTTCTGTCAAATTGAATTTAACCTCATTTTTATTTAATAGTTGGAGGCAATATGCAGCCATCGCATTCTGGCAAATATAGTGAATTGGCAACTCAAAATCTTATTAAAGATTCCCCTTATTCTGCCCGACAATCCTCAACCTTGATATATTCGTCCGAGCATGGTCCAGGTAGTGTATAGTAGAAACTAGTGCTTGGCTAGGTGGCATATGGTGTGAAAAACCGCATGCGTGTTATTTTAATTTAATTTAAATATTTAGTTTGGTTTTATAACTTCCTTTTAATTCAAAATAAAATTAATTACTAATACGTATACAAAAGGATTAAGAAAATTTTGTTGATAAAAATTATGACTTTGTTGTAATTAGTTTTGAAGAATCTCACGTTTTATGGAAATCTTGAAAGCAACACTATTTATACTTCTGGTGGTGGCAAAGGTATAGTCGGTGTAATTACGTGTCAAAATCAATAGACTTGGGCAAATTAATGGCACGGCTGTTGAAGTCACTAATCATTGTCATAAATCAGTGGTAAAGTTATATAGTTACTATTGCCTCTTACCTCATGCTATTAATAGACGGCGTCTAAACTGATAAACGTTAATAAGATATAAAAACAGCAGCTTGCTTTCGTAGAGATTACAATGATAAAATTTCGAATGATTCATTTTTGTTTTTCTAATGCGTTGTTTTTGTAATTTTAGTTATATAATTTCACCTTTTTTTTAATTTTAAATTTTTTTTACGCTTTTTAAATTTTTTTCTTTAGTTCTTTAATTTAATTTATTTTTGTATATGCTGGCCTTTTTAAAAATTAGTATCAAATCCTGCATCACGTCGTGTTGGCTCAATTGCAGACTATGATCCTCTGAATGAAAACTACGGTTCCTTGGCCCCAGCAGTCAAAAACGAAGTGAACTCGCAATCCAACAAGATGCCCCCCATGAGAGGTTATAATTGAAATTAGAACATTTTTTGTTGATGTAATTAAATGCTGGATTTTTAAATAGATGATGACCAACAACAAGCTGTGAATCAACAAAGTCACAATAATGCTGGTGTAAGTAAAAATGTGACTAAGTTAATTACACGAGAAACGTTTTTGCTTGTCTATTTTTATAGCCTACTTATCGAGCCATGTACGATTATGTTGCTGCTGATTTGGATGAAGTTAGTTTTCTGGATGGTGATTTCATTCTCAACTGCACACCAATTGATGAAGGTTGGATGACTGGTACTGTACAAAGGACAGGCCAAACTGGAATGCTACCAGCTAATTATGTTGAACCAGTTAATTGAAGTTGAAATGTTAATAGATTATAATATTCCTTTTTTATATATAAATATACATTTTTTTTTGTTATTTTATGAGGCCATTCACAACAAACATTCTACTGGCATTTTTTACAGTTTTGCTATACTGAAACAAAAGTTTGAAATTTAATTTAGAATTATGTTTTATTTGGGACCATAAACGACTATTCCAAATTCAGGTTCAACAAATTAAAAGAAAACATTCTTGATTTAATAATTGTGCTTTGTGCTTCCCGTTTTAATATTGGGGGCAAACTTTCTCGTAGTAAGACCTCAAAAGTAATATTGTAATACCTATAATCACGGTGTATTTAAAATAATTAACTGTTTTTTATCAAGGTAAAAACAATTTTTTATGACTAAACTCGTAGTCAAAGATCGGTAAACTTTTACAAATGAGAGCAAATATTGATAATCAAAATTTGTATATCGAAACATATCTAGTTGATAGTCTCATTAGGTGGGGAAAAAAAGATTGTCTTTATCTTGATATTAATATTTGTGTGTACCTAATTCGATTATTTCATCCTGGACAGGATGTTAGCAGGGTCATTGTTAAATATTTTTCTTTTAAGTATAAAATATTTAGTTTTTTGTGAGTCTAACGTATATAAAATAGATATAATCGTAAACTAACACGATGATTTTAATCATGAAATTTAATTGCCGTTAATACAGTTAAAAGAAGGAAAAAAAATGCTTTACCCAAAATTTTTGTGACATTTATTGTAATTCAGTACCGTATATTACTGTTGTCTGATAAATCCTTATGTCTTATTTACTAAGCATCGAAATCAGCGATTAATTTTTTGTTTAAATCTGGGATTTTTGTACCCTGGTACTAACAAATATATTACTCATAAAAAGTACGCTTTTCTAAAAGAAATGAATATTAAACTTTTACTGATGCAACAGATGACTCCTAAGCATGTGAAACTTGCCAGATGAATATTGTGAGGTTTCTATTGAAAGAAAGACGTAGAACGGAGTTGTTTTTAAGAAGCAATACGCTCAATGTCTGCATTTTGACCATCATTAAAAATTAATTTATGCTTATGTTAAATTACAAATTTGAAAGATGTTTGACTTGTTGATGCTCAAATCATAATGTACAGTGCGGTCGGTTTTGAATTGTTAACTTGTATAATAACGTACAGTATAACTAGAATGATAGGAATTGCCACGATTATTAGTCTAAATCGGAGTCATGTGTTGAATTTTGTATAATAATCTCTTTTTAAGGATTATGTATCCGTCTGAATTTATATCAATTTTAACTGTAGTATAGAAAAGATACCAGTATTGAAAACCCTTAAACTTCATTAACTAATTATTGTGAAAACATCTTGCCACTCAAATTTTGAAAGGTGTAGAAAGAAAACGATCTTAGGTCATTGTTGTGTTTCTGTTTTTCGTAATACTCTTGTAATTTTGCTGTTCCTATTGCTTTTTTAAAATCCTCTAACGTGATAAGTGAGGTCTTCAAATATGTGGTCTCAAGTGTAATATGTGCTTGGCTATGTTACATTTATTTCTTACAGTAAATTTTCAGTAAGCTGAAAGATATACAAGGATTACAAAATGTTAAATTGTATCAGCTTTACTAGTTTTTTTTTTTGGAGTTGTGTAATGCTGCCATGTAAACCAATTGACAAGCATGGTCCGTATTAGAAAGCGAATATCAAAATAACGAGTTTTTACATCTTGAAACCAATGTGTTATTTGGTTGGACGACTTTTTTTAGCTAATATTTTTCTTGTTGCCACTTTACTCTTTACTAATACATACTACACGCTTTTGTATCTAATATTTATACAAATTCTGAATAGTCTGATCTCATGGATCCAGACGTTTTGTTTTCCACAAGAGGTCTTTTTTTAATCACTTATTTAATGTTATTTTATTTGAAGTTTTTCTAGAGATATTTGTATTGGTACGTACGTTAAACCTTTACTACAGTTTTAAAATAAAAGTTTAATACTCTTATTCAAGTTCAATAAAGTGATTTAAATGTGACTTAATTTGAGATTTTGATTTGTGAATTAGTTAAATCTTTACATCGTGCCAAAAAAGGTTGGAAATAATGCATGGCGTAAAAGTTTTCAGAACTTGTAATATTGTTTTTAAAATAAAAAATATGTACCGGTTTAAATATTTCATCTGCGCTTAAATTAATCCGAACTCTGTTTATTTACCCCAATTTCCCGTTAAAGGAGACGTGTTTGCATTCTTTAAATTTTTATGAATGGGTCATGATTACCTCGCCTTCTCATATGTATGGTAAAATCTACCCATCTTCCCTCTTTTCTCACAATCAATTTGCCCTGCGGTTTAAAAGGCTCACTCAGTAGATGGCGCAAGCAGACGAGATTCCAAACAGCAGTAAGTATTGGCACTACACACTTCAAAATGGCAGCTACAGTACGATTGAAAACAATTCTCCTGACATTGATGTGTGTCATAGCGTCCTGTACTACTCTAGAACATCCGATAAAATGCAGCTACAGACCTCCTAAACCTGATGAGGTGAGTGTGGTTAAATACGTAGTATGTCAATCCATTTAAGAATCAAAATAGTTGTACACAGGTATCATTGTTATGCCAAACTAAAAGATCTGCTTTTAATCAATAACAAACATAATTTTAAAACATTTTTTAAATCATATTACACATGGTTTTAAAAATTAATTTTAAAGCTTCAATGCTATCAGTTTTATTTTATTCGACTGTTATTAGCTTTATTTAGTTACAACACCCTCACAAAATCGATTAGGCACTGCATATTTAATAAGTCAAATTGAATTGTCTACAGCACTTGATCAATGAAAAAAAATCTGTAAAACTATCTTTTCAATTTTATTGTGTACATTTACAAATTTAAAGCAGTGATGACTTCAGGCGCTTTGTTGTAATACTAGAAAACTGTTTAAACTTCTTGTGTTTCTCAAGAGTGATTTGCTTTCGTAAAAGTTAAATTGTATGTCTGCATTTTGAGAGCTCTGCCTAACGTGCTCTTGAGAAAATCAACTTCATTACTGAAAGTGATGCCATTAGAGATCGTAAAACCGGCTTCTTATTGTCAACTCAGTTAACTGACAGTGTGTAGAGACAATTCTCACAATATCACAGTGACTGCAGTATATTGCTTTTTTGAACTTAAGAAGGAATTCAGCAACATTTCCAAGCCAAATTTTAAAAAATGAATTTGGCATTAATTTAATTTAAATTTTTGCCAATGGTTTCCTGTTTATACTTCTGCAGGATGAAACGGTAAACTTTGTTAGTCATCGGAATTTCAGGAAATGGTTACAAAAACGTTTCAAGTTCTTTATTCAACTGAAGCATGGCATTGCTTGGTTCAAAGTAAGCAACGATCGACAAACTTGCAATGTTTTTGTTCTTTTTTTTTTCAAGAAAAAATAGAAACGAATAGAACGGAGACAGAAAAAACGGAGTAAAGTTTCATGTTTAATTTACGGGTCTCTGCACGTAAACTTTATTCAATTTTGCTATATATTATTTGATAAATTTTACTGATGTATATCAATTGATTCTATCAATTAATTAAAGGGAGAGTAATAAGCCTTTCCTTTTATCGATTTAAAAACCTGCTTTAAAAAGAAAAGGAATCTAAGGTGCAGATGGCACAACGTGACAAAAATTGAGTTTCTAGTTAATTTACATAATGTTTTCTTGAAGCATTTAGGTATAATAGCAAGCGAACAACTCTTTCGAAAACAAAAGGCAATTGTGCAAATTGCTCTGCAAAGAAATCGACGTGTGTACAATCGGGTGAAACTGAATTGCTGTTAGGACAAAAAAAAAAAGAGGAAAAAAATCTTTGTCACAACAACAAAATCGTTAAAAACAAAGAACGAGTTGGTAATAAAAACTGCATAGGAATATGTTGCCTTCCGAAAATATAATGGGTTTAGTTTATTCTTTGTTTCACACTATGAATTTGCTACTCCCAAGGTTTCAGAACTATCAGGGACAAATCATTTATGCATTAAAACAAATTATTCCAGGTGACTAATGCAATTTCATTGTAAATATAATTGTAGACCTTGTTATTGAAAGAATGTTTATTTTTAAATTGCATGACAAAAGGACTTGTAGATTTATGATAATTTCATTTTTTATTTGCACAGGTCCTTCATCAAATTCATATTGAATCAGCCCATGTCATTAAAAAGAGGAGTATTGATCAAAAGCTTAGAATTAAACTTATTTATGATGCAAGTGTGCACAGGTGAGAATCATAACTTTGTACTTATAGAAGTTATTTATGCTAAAAAATATTAGAAAATGGATAAAAGTATTTAAAAAAATGTCCTGAGTGTTTTACTTCTTTTTTAACGATTTGCTGTTTTTAAAAATGTAATATGGTTCGCCTATAACTACCTCTTGCTTTTACGGGTCATTTGTTTGGAACGAGGTACTGACAGAAATGTTAAGAAATGATTTAGCTTTAGCATAAAAGAAAATTGCTCTTCATAAAATGATGGAAAAATGAGAACAGACCTGGAGGAAAAGCACTTTACTTCTTGTTGTTCGTAACTAAAAGTAATCACGTCCCCTTTTTTTCAATTTTCTTTAGCTTGCCACCAAACAAGCTAAGCATAGTTAAGGTAAGCTTGTACATAGAAGGAAATTTCATTTCATACTCGTTTAATACGAATGTGTAATGTTGCAGAACATTCTTCCAAAAGCAAAGCTGTACTGGGAAGAAACATTAAGAGTGCGGCCAATGAAAGCACCGATCTTATTAAGCAGGTAATTTATGTTGTAATACATTTTGCCGTTTATCAACGCTCAACGGCATACAATATGAGGAAAACAATATGAGTCATACTTCGGAATTTCCACTATAAAAATTAGACTTCCAAATTGATTTTGTAACATTAATTTGGAAGTTTGTTGAGGTGACTTGATACAGACTTTGCTTATCAAATTGATGAAGGCGTGTGTGGCAATAAAAATTCCAATAAGTTATAATTACGTCAATTAAGAGAAAAATGGGTGTGTTGACGAAAGCTTATAATGTGTTATTCCGTTAGTAAATAAAGCTGCACAAGTTTTGCTGTCTTTCACCCTCTGGCCATAAAAAAAAATTATATACAAATTGTCAGTTTTGGAGTCGAGTGGACTTGTTTCGTTGTAAAATCGATACGATTCCATCAGGCGTTTTCCTAGCGCTTCCACGAACCCGCACTTATGCCATATTCATGGTCCCTCATGACATAGAGTCGATGTGCATTGGAGAAGTGATTTTCATTTGCAAATTTTAAAGCTGATTTTTAAATGACAGAAATGTAATTTTTTCTTACATTTAATATCGTCTTTATTGTTTACTCGACTAGAAAATGCGAAGGAAATAAAATGTTTTATTTGCCTCGTGAAGAGCATCCATACTGCAGAGTGTCTTGTGATAAAGTTACAATGTGTGGTGAAGTTGAAGTCCCTGAAAAGCATTTAGACGTGAGCCATTAAGGGGAGAGGGGATAACTTAAGTAACGCTTAGTAATGGTACTGTTTTGTTAGATTTGCAGATCGTGCAACGAGAATGGGAGAAGTTGTCAGCAAACCTATGTTAAGGGGAAAGGTGTCGAAGAGGCAGATTTTGTATTTTATGTGTCTGCATTGCAAACTGAACGTTGTCAGAAAGGATCGACCATTGCATATGCAGCACACTGCCAATTAGAAGGAGCCTTAGATCGGTAACAGCTGTGGTTTTTACTTGCCAATTGTGATATGGATTTGTTGTTTCAACTGTTACTCTACAGACCTATTGCAGGTCACGCTAATCTATGCCCAGATGCAATCAATACAAAAGCTCAAGATCAAGATACATTGTTTTCTACTATGAAACATGAAATACTTCACGCCTTGGTATTTTTACAACGATATTTTTTGCCTTCATATGTCTTTATTCTTCTTTTTTTTTAATTTAGGGATTCTCGCTCAGTCTTTTTGCATATTATAGAGATGAGAATGGTATTCCGAGAACTCCTCGTGGCGCAAATGGGAAACCAGAATTAAATGAAACGTAAAATTTCATGTTACATCGAGGAAAAATGAATCTTAATACTTTTTGTTTGCAGGCTTCAAAACTGGCAATGGAGTGATCAAGTTATACGGACTGTGACAAGAGACAATTGGAAAGTGAGGGGTAAAGTTACACAGAAGACCATTAACTTAATTGTTACGCCTCGTGTGGTGGTAAAATGAAAGTTTATTTTAGCTGCAGCAACATTTTCTGAAATATTTTTTTTTCTTCCTTACTTTCATTTATTTATTTAGAAAGAGGTAAGATTACATTTCAACTGTCCAACATTAGAAGGCGCTGAGCTTGAAGACCAAGGAGGCGATGGAACAGAGTTAACTCATTGGGAAAAAAGAATTTTTGAGGTTTCACTCTTGGTAGTCATTTTATATACAAAAATATATATACATATTGCTTATTGCACAGAATGAAGCTATGACTGGAATTCATACGCAAAATCCTGTTTATTCAAGATTAACATTAGCATTACTTGAAGATACCGGTTGGTATACAGCAGATTACAACAAAGCGGAGAACTTAACATGGGGCAGAAGCCTAGGCTGCGATTTTGCTACAAAAAGTTGTTTAGAATGGATTGAAAAACAATCGAAAAAGTAAATGTGTTTAATAGGTTTCTGCTATTAATAAATAATAAATTTTCACTTGCAGCAAGAGAAATATTTATCCGTTCTGCAATATTGTTAAACGTGATCCACTGTACACTTCCTGTTCTGAAGATAGGACTGCACTTACTGTTTGCAATTTAGTAGAATATGAAAAAGATCTTCCAGAGGAATATCAAGTAAACATATCCATAGTAATCTTTCATTGTGCAGATCGTTAATGTAAAATGTTATGTAGAATTTTGAAAGTCTTCCTGATATACCATCACATCTTGTTGGCCGTTATGGGGGGTCACTGGTTTTATCTGATTATTGTCCATTTTTTCAGGTAATTCGTTTATTCCTACTTTTAATGTAATAGTTTCAAAGTGATTTTTTCATACCAACAGGAATTTCATTGGAAAACTCAGAATATTTCCATTCGAGGTTCCAAATGCACTTATGAAGAAAATAACATACGTAAGTAAAATAATCGCATTAATGATCAGTCAGTTTTGTTGATAGTCATTTTATCATTTCTTAGAGCCGGAAAATAACTTAGCTTTAGAAAACTATTCAAATTCAAGCAGTTGTTTCAAACATGTACAGGTGCCTTGGGAGGAAAAACATTGTAGCCACTCCCGTCACAAGCAACACTACGGTAGTGGTTGCTATCAGGTAAATCGAAAATATTTTGTTGTTGATTGGTAATATTAACTTCTTTCCCATAGTTCTTGTGCTCAGAGAATCGATTAAAAGTTCAAGTTCATGATCGTGTTTATACTTGTTACAAAGAAGATCAAATTCTTCAAATCAGAATATTTTTCGATGGAAAATTGCACAGTGGGCAAATTGTTTGTCCTCGATGTAAAGATTTATGTGAAGTAAGTTCTTGTATTTACATGAAATTTCATCCTATTAATGTATGCCATTTAGGGTCAATGTTTACCTGACAGTACAAGGTTACCTCAACCTCAGTATATGATAGATGAACTCGTATGTGACGCATCATTCCAAAGAATAAATCTCATCACACTGTTGTTAATACTCATCACGTTTTGGTTGTAAGGATTGATAGGAATTAATACTTTTGTAATGCCACATATAGCTTTAACTTGACGTCAAAGACATGTAGTTTTTTTCTGCTCTGTGATGCTCCTTCAACAAGGACAATTGTATTGTAAATATTTAGATAGCGATATGATGAAAGGGTACTGAAATTTAAGCTGTCTTTCTCAGCTTAGTTGTGGCTGCTTGTAATGTGCATGGACAAATGATTGCATAATTAAAGAATTTTATTTCTAAAAGCAGTAATGTAGATATTAAAAAATTGTATAGTTTTTTTTATAATGCTTAAATACATGCTATGATAACGATCTTGTTTTTTTAAGAGTATATCTTCTCAGGTCATTTTATGAGTAATTTTTATTAATTTGTTTACTGAGAATTTTTTAAAAATTAAAGTACTTTTGAAAATAAACACTGTTTAAGATACTGAACTCTGTACTGATCGAAGGTCGCGTAATAATCTTTGTATGCCTAATTCAAAGTGTAAAAAAAATTCCATTTGTTATTATTTATTTAATATACTGTACTTTTAGAATTTTATTTTTTTTAATGTTTTGGAAACCAGACAGACATCGAAATAAATTAAAACTGTTTACAACTTCATTTCCCAAATTATATTTTTACGCCGGCACGAGATATTGTGTTGGCACCGTTCGTTTTGGCTGAACTTTCCGTTCATTTTAACTTCACTGCTTGAAACGTAAGAGATACGATACACCCACTCCGAACTTGGCAACACCCCTTAGTCATGTGACCGCCTACGTCATAATCAAGTATTTTAATACGAGGTTTACGGTGTTCAGGCATATATAGACACACTATCGCGTATCGATTGAACGTTGAGCCAGAAAAGTAGAAAAATGAAGCTAACAGTTCGTTTGCTGAAAGATGTCGGAAAATTACTCGATTTTTATTCCCAGTTCAATCCATCACCATTGTCGATCAAGCAGTTTATTGATTTCGGTAAGTACTGCGCGCCGCTTTCATCTCATGGAAAATTTTACCTCATATGCAGATGTCATTGAACGCGTATTTATAAATTCATAAAATAATGAATCGATGATGATGTAATACTTCTTGTTGGTATCGTAATGTTATGGAGTTTTATTTTAGGAAAATAACATTAGCAGGTTGATCTGGATCACGAGGAACTAAATTTAAATTAGTGGAATTATCCGTTCATTTCCCCTATTGTAAATACATTTTGTAATTTTCCAATTCAATTATAGAAAGTGAAAAGATAGTAGAAAGAAAAAAGGGAATCACATTTAGTATTCAGTTTCATGCATTTTGGATTTCTCGTGTTAAAAACATGACAATGACACACTAATGTTCAATGAAAAGAAATTTAACCTTGTCAATATAATTTATTTGGGTACGGTTAAATCCAGATTTTGATGGGATGTGAAGATGCACTCTTACGAAATCATGTCATAAGTCAACATCCGCTTTAAACTGGTACAGGAGCGGGCCAGTTTCAATGACCAATCAATACAAAACTTCATGACGCAAATCAAACTTAATTTTTGTAGATTACGAAAATAGGCGGAAGTCTTTCTGCCTGTTTCGTCTCATGGAAGTAGTAGGTTTTGGCCACATTTTGTATTATTGTTATATTATTTCTGAATTCTGAATGAGGAAATAATTGTTGAAAAATAAAAAAAAATGGAAACGGAAAATAATACATATGTTAGGTTTGATGCAATAATTAGGTCAATGACATCATGTTGTAAACACAGGTGAAGGCACAAGAATGAAAGTGACGTTTTATTAACTTTGCACCTGGTACTTTGAACACGGACTCAACCTTTACACCATTTGTTGATTGTGATAATGTAAATCTTAGTATTGATTTGAAAAAAATCAGCTAAAAGTTACTTCATTTTATTATTATTATTCTTATTTTTTACAATTTGTTTTATAGGTCAAAATGCCTGTGAAAGGCAGTCATATTTGTTCCTCAGGAAAGAAATTCCTGTTCGTCTATCTAATATCATGAAAGAAATAAATTTGTTACCGGAAAGACTTTTACAAATGCCATCTGTGGGTCTTGTAAGAAGCTGGTAAGAATTTCTGCATTGCACAAAAATTTGTTTCAACATTTTGCACATTATCAAGGTACGTACAAAGTTTTGACGAAATCCTTGAGTTCGAAGACATGGATCCTTCATCTGTGAAAGCACTGGAAAAGTGAGCAATTCAGTTTTGTGTATTCATTGAACTAAGTTTTCATTTGATTTTGTATTTAAGTTGAAGAAATTTCTTTTTACTTTTAGGTTCTGCGAGACACTGGTAAAGATTCGGAATCGCCACATGAATGTTGTTCAAACAATGGCACAAGTATGACACATTCCTTAAAAGTTTTATAAAAGTTTTAATAATTTTCGTATAGGGAGTTATTGAATTAAAAGAAAATCACGAAATAGATCAACCAACTGAACACAGTATTCAGTATTTTTTGGATCGATTTTATATGAGCAGAATCAGCATAAGAATGTTGATAAATCAACACAGTAAGTTGCTGTGTGTAAACAAGAGCCCCCAATCCAAATATTTTATATTTTATTTTTTTAGGTTTGCTGTTTGGAAGTGATATGAATGGCCATTCAAGACATATCGGTTGCATCGATCCTAATTGTAACGTCGTATCTGTAGTCAAAGGTACATTTTATTGATGTCAAGGTTATGAAATATGGAATCAGTTTTGATCAGATTTATTGCTATATCAGTTACATTTTGATGCTCCCAAATTTGTTTTAAGAGATGTTTCATTTAATACCAAAAATGATAAAATATTTTTGACTTTTTTGCAGATGCATTTGAGAACGCCAAGTTTTTATGTGACCAATATTATTTAGCTTCCCCGAATGTCGTCATCACTGAACATAATGGTAAATATAGCGCAAATTCCTAAAGATATTAATAACTAATCCATGAACTTCTTAGATAAAGCTGAGATTGAACCAATTCAATTTGTGTATGTACCCTCTCATTTGTATCACATGCTTTTTGAATTGTTTAAGGTACTGATGTGTAATTAGATATTTAGCAGCTTTTAACAATCACTTTTACCGAATAACAGAATTCCCTACGAGCCATTATGGAATATCACGGTACTAGCGATAGCGAAACAAAATTTCCAGACGTTCATGTTTTGGTAGTTAAAGGCAGCGAGGATTTGACAATAAAGGTGCAGTTCTACAAACTACTACTAAGGAAATAAATTTCATATTGTAATGGCATTTTATTTGTACTAGGTGTCCGATAGAGGTGGTGGAATACCTCACGCTCACGTTGATTTGCTTTTCAATTACATGTATTCAACTGCCCCTAGACCAGAACCAGAAGCTAATACTGCTCCACTGGTAGGCTTCCAATCTAATAGGCAGTAAATAATAGCTGCGTTTAAAATTAATAGTATCTTAACGTTT
Source organism: Pachymerium ferrugineum (assembly GCA_034686365.1). Classification (NCBI taxonomy): domain Eukaryota; kingdom Metazoa; phylum Arthropoda; class Chilopoda; order Geophilomorpha; family Geophilidae; genus Pachymerium; species Pachymerium ferrugineum. The sequence continues at coordinate 8,149 of JAQGAS010001139.1, read as the reverse complement.
CATCTTTTACTTCCCAAGTTTCTGCTCATTAATTAGACTTTGCAGTTTAGTTCGCTTTAAGTTTTTGAACGAAATAAATTGCGCGTTGTTTGCGTTCGACCCTCAACTAACATTGTGAGCCTTTAGTTTTTTAACTGGCTTTCAAACAAAGATAAGCGAAATTGTAGCCAATCGTAATGTAACTTAAAATATCTTAGTATGCTACGGCGTATGACGAGTATTATGAAGAAAGGGTATTTAGCATACTTCAAATATTGTATGTATTCACCACTTAAATTACTTGAAAAAAATTTTTTTTAGGCTGGTTACGGTTACGGTTTGCCATTGTCACGATTATACGCGCGATATTTTCAAGGTGACTTGATCCTTACTTCCTATGAAGGCTATGGCACAGATGCTGTAGTGTACCTGAAGGTAACTATTATTCATCTAAAATTAGAGCTGTAATAAATAAAAATTATTTTCAAGGCACTATGCAATGAAGCGAATGAATTATTACCGGTGTTTAATAAAACGTCATCCAAGCATTATAGCGCAACAATTCCATCGGGAGATTGGAGTAGTCAAGCACAAAATTTCACAACTCAACGACATTTCTGCACAAGCTTTTTGAAGGCAGCTCGTCGGTGAATAAAATTATAATTGTAAAATGTTATGCCATTTTAGGCGTAGAAAGCTGCAGGATACAGCAAAACTGATGTAAAATAATATTTTATAGCCCCTTTTCTCTTATTTTTTTCCTTTCTATTTTAAAAAGTGGATTTATTTTTACTACCTCACATTGTTAAATTATGTTGTAGGATGTACAACTTCATTTAAGTAAATAGAAAGTATGAAATTGCTATTGTACATTCCTTAACATTTTGTGTTGTGATGGTTTAATTTATCGCATGCTATAAACGATAATATAAAAATATAATACATTTTGAGTACATTTATCCTGTGAATGGACGAGTGTCCAATTAGGCAATAACGCCCGCGATGTAAATTATTATTGACTCGATAAATGAAATAATGTGTATAGAAATGCGTAGTTCAATCTGTTTTATCATGTTTAATATATCAACATAGTATTTGTACTTTTTACAGAGTATTGAATCTAAAACTTAAACTATGGGCTCAATCTTCATGTACCGTGACCTTACAGAGCTAACATAGCAGAGTCCATATCAGTTTGTCGTTTGTTTTAATATTGTAACAGTTTTGTATTTGTGAAACCGTTTGGAAATAAAATTTATTTACAAGCGAAAATATCGTATAGACCAAGTGCTGTTCTGCCATCTTGCGGCGATATTAAACGTTACTCAAAACATGGCTGCGCCCACCATGATATGGCGATTAAAATAATGCCGTCAAAATGATGCGATTTAGCTGCTTAAGAACAGTTTGGAACAACGGTTACAGAAGCACGAAAAATCACGTAGACCATTCGTTCACGAGAAGTGTTTGCTTGCCAGATTGCTTACAATTTAATAAACGCTTCGGGGATAATGTGGATGAACTACCATCGTACAATCTTTTTCCACATTCTCCGGACTTGCTTATAAAAGAAATAATTGCCACTTCAGAAAATGTTAACGGCTTAAGTGTACTTAGGAACATTATACACGACAATGGACCAAGCATCAATGTCTATCACGCCTGTCAAGCGGTGGTCATTACGAAATACATGATTTCATTAAATAATCAACAAACCCGACTGCTGAAGCTGATCGAAGACAATATCGAATTGAAAGAAATGTACATACGGTTGTTCGATTTAATTCAATCCAATAATAACGAAGTCGATGATGAAATTTTAGCACGTACTCTGCATAGTGCCCGAGTGTTTAACTTTGAAGAAGCTACCAACGTCTTTAATAATTTATTAACTGAATGTTTTTTACGTATTCCAACCAAAAATTTGGCGTCACTCTCCTATTTGTGCACGTGTGTCAAACTAGATAATCTCAGTAATTTAAATCGACAAATCGAGCTATTGCATAACCTGCTCGAACTATTGCCTCAATGCCAGACTCCTTACGATTTAAAGTGTATTTCCATTTGTATAAGTAATCTTCGAAACGTTGTAAGTGACGCTGTGATTTCGCAATTCTACCAAAAGATAATAGCCGTCAATGAAAGCCAAAATATTCCATCTGACATTATTGTCACGTGCTTTCAGACTGCACTCTTGCCCCATCGTTCAATCAACGAACAGAAGAAAATTGTTAATTTATTAGTTGAAAAAATTATTGCATCAATTAATGAATTTAGTATAGCACAACTAACAACTATAAAAACGAACATGAAATATATTAAAGAAGATGTGAGACAGTTAGAATCAAGTATTTCTCTTCGTGCTCTTCAACTACTCAACCAAGTCTCTCATCCTTTAGATAAATTTGAGCTTTTGTATTGTGTTGATTCAAAAAGTTTGCCTAAATTAGAATCGTCAGCGTCTATTTTAAAATCGGCCTATTCTTATTTGCATTTGCCTTTTTCTGGGTTGAAGCTGTTTAGTATTTTGAATATTTTAAAATTTCAAGAACCTGAATTTTTGAATAGAGTTTTATTAGATTCAGTAAGCTGTGCAAATAAAAAAAATGCCAAGTTTGTGTTAGTGCTCATAAAGGCTTACACTAGCTACTTGCTAGATTCAAATAGAATCTATCGCCATGAGAAATTTGAAAATGAGTTACATAGCACGCTTATGGAACTATTAGACGAAAATTGGGGATTCAAAACGCGTGAAGTAGCAGCAGTGGGTGCCTTTTTTATTTTAACTTGCAGGCAAGGCGTCATCCCCAGTGAAGTTATTGAACGTGTATTAGCCCACAGTCACCAGTTCCAATCTGGGGAGATTGTTACTCTGTCTAAATGCCTCAAACAAGTAATCCCACGTTCAAACAATTGTACAGAACATTTGTTGCAGCTAAATGCAATTTGTAATTGTTTAAATGATCAGTTAGAAAATCACCTGGAAGCAGCTCCATCACTACTATCAGTCGCTCAAGTTATTGCAGGTGTTCTCTTACGAAACAAATCAGTGCCTATAACTCAACTAAATACGGGAATGGACAAGTACTACTCACGTCTTAAAGAGTTTACCTCAGTGTCTTTGATTGAAACATGCCGTAATATAATTGCTGCTAAATACTACGCTCCCGACATTGTAGATGCGATGGTTGATTACGTTTTGAAAAATGAAAATGTAACGAGCTGGGCAATTGCTATGCTGCTCAATGCTAGCTATTACGTAGGGTACTATCCACAAGCAGGAGTTAAGTTTTTTGACAAGTGCTCGGATGTTTTACTAAGGTAAAGTGACTACGGCAATTTTGCATGTGCACGAAGTAATTTATTTTTGTTTGCAGTGATTGCAAAAATCTGAAAGGACAGCTATTGCTGAGAGCAACCTTGGCATTAGCCTTGTACGACCATTTGCCTCCTAGTTTAGTGTCCTACATTTTCAGTGAGGAATTTGTAAATTTTCTGGAACACGACATTGATAGTTAGTTTATTATACTTGTATTGTAGTTTCTTTTGCATCGTTGCACATTATTTTTTAAATTCCTTTATGCAGGAAATTTAAATTCCGATTATGCAACGCAAACGAGATATTTATTGATGTTAGTAAATAGAATTGTATGTCTGGAATATCCTGAATACAATGTGCCATGGTTTCACGAAAGATACTGTCAGGAACATGCGACTGGTAAGTTAATCGAGAGTTCAAAGATGATACGTGAGTGCAACTGTTGATTCTATGCTTGTAACTTACAGAAAGGAACACTGTTTTCATCAAAGAGGTGGAGAATGTTTTATCTCAATTGGTTGGTGGACATTCTTATTACAAAAAGTTTTCTTACACACCTTATTTTTATCAATTACGTAAGTATTTTTTTAATACTTCATGTTACAATTGAAGGTATGCAGCTATCTTATTGTTTTTTTTTTTTTTTGTTTTTAGCTTTTGAATTCCTCATAGATTCACAGGGTCGCCCAGTTCCGTTTGTGCCTTACAATGCAAAATTGTGGAATAAGACAGATGTTCCCGACTGTGTAAGGTAATAAAGCTTTTTTTTTACTTTTACTAACAAACTAGAAGCTACTGTTTAAGCTTGAACAAATTTATTGATAGTATATTAAAAGAAAAGTTCGTATTTTTAGTAGCATTAAAATCCCCTTTAGTTTTACTGGTTTTATAAAAACCGAAACTTTCAATTGCTCTCAAATTAGGTCAAACTGACCAAAAGAAATGAACCATAAGTGGGCAAGTGATGATGGGAATTTCCCATCATTTGAAAGTTGCGGTAGTCACGTCACCACAGATGTTATTGACTTTTATTTTTTGGCACCAATTACATTTGGCAAGTGAAGTAGAGGATTCCAACAGAATCCATCAGTACAAGTCTGTAGTATGTGAGGTGTTTTTAGAAGCGTCATAAAAATCACTATTTCGCAAAGTTAGATGTAGACGTTACATAACATGTGTCGAAATTTTTATGGAATTATTTTTTAACAGAGTTGGTTTAAACATTTTGTCTGAGAAAATATTTTGTTCAAACTTTCAACACACATTAGGGCAGTATCACACTACTCGACGTCACTTGGAAATGATGGAATATAAAATTATTGAGGTAAAATTAGAAATTCACTACCAGAGTGAATTAATAACCAGAAATTGATAATTGCAGATTCCTTACTACGAATGGAAAGACTGTTCTAATCAAGCTCGTATAAATATTTTATACAAAAAAATTAGAAATCTATAACTTACCTTTATTTTTTATTCAAACTTGTCAACCCCAAATTCCTCTGTAAATAAATAAATTTTTTGTTTATCGCTGCTATCGAACTTCTTATCTGATGTTGTACATGTCTGCAATATGGCCGTTCTAGTTTTTCGCGTTTGTTTAATTGCTGTTGTTTACACAATAGCAATTCTTTGCGTTTCGAGTCTGCCGTGTATGCAAAATTCCTGTGTGTCAGTGGTTTGTAAAAATTACAGTCAATCTTGTGACTTATTATTACAAAAAGCGACTACGTGCGGTTGTTGCCCAATTTGTATTAATTACCTAGGTAATAACAATCTCTGTATAAACTGAATAATGTTAAACCGAACTTTTAATTCACAAATTAGGTGAGAACTCGAACTGCGAACCAATGGAAAGTAATGTTGTTGGTGTATCAGGAAAACATTGTGGACCACAACTAGAATGTGTTGATAATAAGTGTCGAAAAAGTAACATATTTTTGTATAGGGAAGGAAGATTGGATCTTCATACTTTCTTTTTAAACTCTGTTAGAAGACAGTGAATGTTTGGACAAACTGTCCAAATATGAAGACCAGTCGAACTCTGGCTTATTGCAAATTGGCAAAACTAAACCACTCTGTGACGATTTTGGTAAATTTTTACGAAAGCAGTGCAGGCCAGGCTCTTGGTAATGCATCAGCTACTAATAGAATGTAATAAGGCCCCCATAGTGATATTAACTTATTTTTAAGGTGCTATTGTGTTGATTATTTTGGCAAACGAATATTTGGAGAAACCAATGACATAAATCCGGATGTCGGTTGTTGTAAGAAGTATTTAACAACAATTTCGCAGTTGAAATGTCTAATTACACTGTTTCAGCTTGTTCAAGAAAATTTCATGATATGAAACTACTGACTGAACAGATTTCAATGGATGTTCAGGCAACAGGATTCAACCCCCATCAGCACTTTTTGCGGTGTTTGGCAGATGGAGATTATGACAAATTACAGTGTGTTGGAAATAAGTGTTTTTGCATGGAGAAAGATCTGAATTTGGGGTCTAATACAATCAAATCCAGAGAGGATTTTCGACAGTTATACTGCTGTAAGAAGTTGACATTGTTTAGCAATATGGTCCCTCCTACATTTTTTTTATTAATTTTTATTTTAGACAACCCACTTATTCATTCTGAGTACAATTTTTTACGTCCATGCGAAGAAAAATTACATAATGTACTTCTGTATCGTGAAACTGAATTGAAAGAGAACAAGTTTGTTGTAGGGTTAGATATTCCGGCTTGTGATTTAGATGGAAGTTATTCTCCTAAGCAATGTAGCGGAGATATGTGAGAAATTATTTGTATTCGGTTACTCTATTTAATGTTCCTTTATTTTCAATTAGATGTTTCTGTTCAGATAAAGATGGCAATCCAATTGAAGGATACAAAGCAGAAAGGTATACCGAAGAGGCTGAAATGATGCGATGTGGTGTGTAATTTAGTTATACAAACCCGTTCAAAATTGGAACTCTTAAGCTTGAGAAATGTTGTTTGACACTTTTAGACTTTAGGTGTTTTTGGCAGGTTTTATAACATAAGCAGTCTAGTGTCTAATTTTGAATGTGGACTTCTTTAACTGTCAACACGTACATGATCTAATTACCTTTCTTGTAGAATGTGCACGTGAGAATCTATTTTTGAAAGCACACGGGTTGTCGAAACAAGTGGACTGTAAATCAACAGGGGATTACGAATCAATTCAATGTCTGGGTGGGAAATGTTATTGCGTTGATCCATTTGGAGATCAAGTGGGTGCAGAATATGATAGAGATAATGCAAATTTTAAATGTTAACCTTACAGTTGGTAATAAATTTTTAAAACCAACAATTCATCAATAATTTATTCAGTAATTTTTAAAATAAAATTTTTAAAACGGAAAATCAAGTGCAGTTTTAATACTAGTGGAAAAAAACTAGCAATCTACAATTTTAGCAATAGACATTCATTTATGATGGTCTATAGCAATGACATTTCAATTTCCTTTTCGACTTAATGCCAGCAACTCGTGGCTAAGTGAAGGGTTTAATAAGGATGTAAGAAGTAATAAACCAATAACCAATTGCGATTGACTTCACCACCAAAGTGAAGTTTCCAGGAAGTTCGCGTCTTCTTTCTTAATTTCGGTATAAAAACATAATTGTGAGGAAATGTGTCATTTTGTCAGCTCGCCTCACGGTCTCAATAACTGCTCACAACTACACACATTTCGCCGATGGCAAAAGTTGCCGTTCTTGTATTAGCTCTAGTGCTGCTTATGGTTATTGCTACCATGGCACGAAGAAATCCCGGCATGGGAATGGGAATGGGAAGAAAATCAGGTAGTCATTCCATTTCCGTAAGACGTGGTTCACACAACCAACATAATAATGATCAAGGATATCTTGCAAACCAAAAGTCAGGCCAGCAAAACAGAGGCAGAGATAAAGACGGAAATCGTCGAAGGACAAGGAAAGGAAGGTCTACAACGCCCCGAAGTTCTGTAGATGAGAATGAAGGAAAAGCTGTTACATCTGCTCCAAATTTTGAAAATGATGAATTTTCTCACTAAAGTAAAGTAAGCGTAATTTATTTTTCATTTTGCTAATTACAGGTAATAACTAATTTGAACAACATTGATATTAAAAGGTGATTTAATTGACGGTTCGTTTGCAAGTACAAATGGATTACATGAAGTTGGACTGATATTTATTCTACATACTTTTCATCGCAAGTAGAATAGTGAGTGACATATCAATCTTAAAAGCGTATTACGTAATATCAGTAGCACTAGATTTCATTACCGTGTAAAAAAATTTCAATAAGGATGTAGAAATTTATTTTAATAACTCACTGATAAATATAAACTTGCTCCGATAATAACGTGCTATTATATAATGTTACTTTTTATTATTTGTTTTTGAAGTTCGATCTGTTTTAATAAGTATTATATAATAAAAACCTATAAATGTTTCCAATTTTGTAATCCCGGTGATCGTAAGTCTTGGGCACAAGAAACAATTTACATTGTTCGTTCAAGTCTGCTGTCTATAATGACATGTCGGGCAATACTTACCTATTGCTTCGTATGGACCACACAAACATACTGCGAGAAATTTGACAGTTTGCTAAATACCCAACTAACAGGAAGAATTTATTTTCTTGCGGGAAAATAAATTGGCTGCGCGTGGCAACTTGGAGCTAGAGTTTTTCAATCCACTTATTCAAAATTTTATTTCTTGGTTTGTATTACTGTCACACGCTTCTCTCTACCCTTTCCCTAATGGGGCACGTTCGTCTTCAATTTCAATATCCCGCAGAATTAAGTCGTCAAAGAATTTTATTCCCATTCCGTTAATTTGACAGTTTTTT